>JAOUQT010337353.1:0-13053 GCA_025769995.1 Xyliphius kryptos | reverse complement strand
CCGCCACACATGCTTGAGACCATCTGAGCCAGTTACAGGTGCTGGGCACCAATCCATCACTGGGCACACAGTCACACACACACACACACACACACACACACACACACACACACACACACACTTTGTAGGGGCAAATTTAGCAGCCAATTCACCTTGAATCCATGTTACCATTCATACAGCAGCCCCTGAGCAATTAGGGTTTTGCTCAAGGGTCTTGCTCAAGGACCCTCATTGGTAATTTCAATGGACCTGGGATTTGAACCCACAACCTTCAAATTGATAGTCCAACCCACTGACCACTGAGCTACCAATCCCACTCCCAAACTTTCTGTATAGCAGTCAATTTACCTTGAATCCATATTTGGACTGTGGGAGGAAAACGGAGAAACCAGGGAGAACCTGGATCCCCAGTGTTGTCCACATCACTTGATCCATGATTATCAGGACCCTACTGACCAGCACAAATTTAATTAATGATGACTCTCCCCATGGCTAGGTGGTGAGAACGGCGGCATCGGAGCGCCGGGGATCCAGGTTTGAATCCCAATCTGGGTGGAATTCTCCCTGTGCCTGTGTAGAGGACCCCTGGGTTCACTGGTTTCCTCCCCCAGTCCAAAAACCGTGTATTCAAGGTAGATTGACTGCTATATTATTAACATATATTATATAGGCATACAGTAAGTTTGGGACACCCACATGCTACACTTCTATAAGCTTTAATAACATCTCATTCAGTCCGAGCTGCTCTCCCCTTTTGCAAAAACTGGACAACAGACTGCAAGAGAAAAGCATGATGTTGAATCAGGTCATAAAAAAATCCACCAAGATTTAGTTTAACGTATGTTTATTAACCCAATAGGAGTTATTGCACATCTACACCCAACAGTGGGTTTATTTAAACTGAAAACAATATTGCAGTGCAAAGGTTTATCAGTGCTCTCAAACAAAGGCATGTACTTACATTAAGATTAAATACACTTCTCAAAAAACTAACACCTCCATCTGGTAATCTGATGGACGAGTCTGGGTTTGGCGGTTGCTGGAGGAACGGTCCTCAACTGACTTTATTGTGCCAAGTGTAAAGTTTGGCGGTGGGGGGATTATGATGTGGGGTTGTTTTTCAGGAACTGGGTTTGTAGCCTCTTAGTTCCAGTGAAAGGAACTCTGAATGCTTCAGCAGACCAAGACCATCTGGAAAATTCCATGCTCCCAACTTTGTGGGAACAGTTTGGAGACGGGCCCTTCCTCTTCCTCATGACGGTGCACCAGCGCACAAACGCAAGGTCCATAAGGACCTGGAGGACAAGTGTGGAGGAACCTGCACAGAGTCCTGACCGTAACCCCATAGAACATCTTTGGGACGAATTAGAGCCAGAACTTCTCGCCCAACATCAGTGTGTGACCTCACAAATGCACTTCTGGAAGAATGCTCCAAAATTCTCATAAACACACTCCTAAACTTTGTGGACAGCCTTCCCAGAAGAGTGTAGTGTCTCGTATTTACTAATGGAATGAAGTGGTGTTGGGTGGGGGAGGGGGAGGCGCACTGCTGGGTAGAGACCTCCGGTTCACAGAGTTGCAGAGCGCAGCATTAATGCAGAATAAATACATTGAGCTTTTATTGACTTAACGGCTCACTTAAGCGTCTGACTGCAACTAAACATCCGTAGCGTCGTCCGTACAACAAGAAGCAATTAAAGCGGCGAGCACGCGCTCCGTCGAACACATTAAACCTTCCTGAAGGGAACGCGTGTCGTCAACACACACCGGTTTAGGAGCAACAAATAAAACCGTCCCGGAGTTTTAAAGCTTCTTAATGGAGAGCAATAAAACCGTTGCTGTGATTCCTCCACGCAAATGTTTAACTGCAGCGATGACCGTAGAATCCATAACGCCACGGTTTGTTATAAACGTCCAGGTCTTTTGATGAGAACATGTTCAGTTTTGTGACTCGCTCTGTATTCCTCCTGGATCTTTTATGTTTCCAGCTGGTGGGAAACCTGCTGGACTTCTGCTTCTACACCTTTCGGGAGTCCCAGGCTCTGAAGGTGGAGTTCCCGGAGATGCTGGTGGAGATCATCAGCGATCAGATACCAAAGGTGGAGTCGGGCCTGACGCACATCCTGTACTTTCACAAGAAGTGACCGGCAACCGACACGGACGACGGACGAGGGAACGGACGCGACATGGCCGCGAGGACGGACCAACCCTCGGCGGAAACGGGACAGCGAGAGAAAGTGAGAGAGAGCCGATGTCGGCCAGCCAGCTTGCTATGCACCGAGTTGGGCGCGGGAGGAAGCGGAGAGAGCGAGTAGCGCGCTGTGGTCTGTAGCCTGAAGATGAACTTCTCCGCTGAAGTTCATTTCTCCCCAAAGACGATGCTGACTATCTGTGGATATGAAGCCATATGTTCCTTTGGTAACGCTGTAGTGCCAACGTGCACCAGGTACGAGTGTACAGATTATACCACGCCCACATCCGGCCACGGACACGAGGATGACCACGCCTCCATGAGCACTGCGGCATTTATGATCATAACATTTAAATGTAGAGAAATGCATTTCAGTCGTTTTGCTGTCTATAGTTCGTCTCCGTAGCAACGCTACTGTTGTCATTGCTGCAGGATGATTTATTATTATTATTATTATTATTATTATTACGATCATTAATTTTAGCATAAAATCAGAGGGCGTAATTTAAGGGCTACACCACACGCGATTTTTAAAACCGTTTAAATTGGTGTCTGAATGCAACGCCATCTTTCCCTCGTTCATGAGTGAATCATTGAGTCGATTCTGAATCAATATGCAACACATTCCTCGAGAACAACTTTAAAATTGACACCCGCCAAAGATTTGGGGTTACGGCGCGTTCCGGTTGTCTGCTACAGCTTCTAGCATTTTTTTTTTTTTTAAAGAACTACGTGAGAGCTGGAGGTTAACACGTAGTATGTTCTCCTCTGAGAAACATAGAGCAGCTGAATGTCTGCAGGACAACGCCAGCTTCACTGGATGTTTCCGGAGTAGACCGGTCACGGGTAGAACCTGTTTGGAATGTGGGCGGAACCTGGAGTGAACCCACTCGTACAGGGAGGATATGCACATCCCTAATCGAAGCACTAACCACCCCCCATGAATCTTGACTTAGGACGGCCGGGAATCGAATCTTACCCCTGCAACGCCATCCTGCCCAATGGGACGTGTGCCTTCTGGTTTTGGTCCCACCCCCCAAAACTACATATGTATCATACGTATCAGTTTTAAACCACCTAGAAATTGAGCTTGGGGGGCGGAGCTTATCGATGCACCGCCAGCCCGCCCCATAGGCTTTGTATAGATTACGGACCACCATGATTCTGACCTGGGTGGAGCAAGTGCAAATTGCTTCATCGCTATCTCTCCCTATTTTCAATTTTAAACAACCTGGAATTGAACCTGGGAGGGCGGAGCTTATTGATGCACCGCCGTCCCACTGCGTAAATCACGTAACATACTTTGGACCACTGAGAATCAAACGCAGGAGCCAGAAGTTTCAATCCTGCACCGCCGTCCCGCCACATGAACTACGTATTTATTTAAAACCACATGGAATTGAACCTGGGAGGGCGGAGCTTATCGATGCATCGCGCCATAGGCTTTGTATAGATAGTGGACCTCCATGATTCTATTCTAGGGGGCTAATTGCTAATTTCTGCACCATTGTCCCGCCCCATGAACTACGTATCAATTCTAATACGACCTAGAAATTAAACGAGGGAGGGCGGAGCTTATCGATACCGCCGTCCCGCCCCATAAATTACGTAACATACTTAGGACCCCACCAGATTTAAAACTAAACACAGAAGTGACCGTCCACGTTAGAAACGTCAGAGCAGCGCGTCCTGGGATTCGACCCGAAATAAACCAGCTGGCCGTTAATGTGGGTCAGAAATCCATATGAACATTAATCATTAATGAGCATTATTTTATAGGTGTTAATCATTTTTTAAAAGCCAGCCTGTTTCATTCTAACAAGGTGCTTAGTTTTGTTTAGTTTTTTTACTACGGTTTTCAGTAGCTGCACATGTACAGTTAGGTAGAGAACTATTTAAGAACCCGCGCTTCGGAAACGGACAGCTTTTCGTACGGAACCAATAATTAACACGATCACGTAGTGCTGTAGTCGCTGCTTATATTCAGCTTAGAATGAGTTTTATACGTGAACTGTCGCCGAGATACGTCGCCTATATTCATTCATACACTGTACAGAGGACTTTTATTCTGCAACACGCCGGGCATGCTGGGATACACTTTCACCTCGGGGTGGTGGTTCGGGTGCGATGTGGCGCTTAAGCTGAGCCCCTCGTGATGCGGGCTTCATCGGCTTCATGATCAGGACCATGGACAGTGCGGGTGGTGGATGATTCTCAGCACATGGTGGTGCAGGTTGGAGTTTAAACGCCGTAGCCACTCATATACTGTATATACAGGGTGGACCATAAGTATGGATACACTCTGATAAAATGGAAGTGGTTGCTAATGTCTCCTTACCGTTTGTGGTATATTAGTACATGGGGAGGGGAAAACATTTGAGGCCCATGGCGGCCATTTGCAAAGCCGCCATTTTGGATTCAACTTTAGGGGGTCATGTGACACATCAATCACATAGAGAATTGCACGAGAAAACCAATGGATTGCTTATTTTCAACGTTGCTTTATTCATTGACACGTTTGTGACAGTAAGCAACTAAAGGATGAGTTCAAAGTGCTGCTCATTGAATTCTCAACGCGATTCTCTTCTCCTACTCTTGACTAAGGCTATGGTGTACACCGTAAAGATCCAGGATGTGGGGCACCTTTGGCGGTATTGCTGTCGGTGTGTCAAGAGTGGGAGAAGAGAATCGCTTTGACAATTCAACACAATGAGCAGCACTTTGAGCTCATCCTTTAGTTGCTTACTGTCACAAATGTGTCAATAACTCGATAAGGAATTAAGTTACGTTAAAAATGAGCACACCATCATTTTTCTCGTACAATTCTCAAAGTCTTTGATAGGTCACATGACCCCCCCTTCCTGTTGAATCCAAAATGGCGGTTTTGCAGATGGCCGCCATGGGCATCACCTGGCCTCAAATGCTTTCCTCCTCCCATGTACTAATATACCACAAACGGGAAGGTGATATAAGCAACCACTTCCATTTTATCAGGGTGTATTCATACTTATGGCCCACCCTGTACAGTATTTCATTTTTTTTTTTAAGAAATGTAATGTAGATAGTAAATATACGTTTAACAGATCACCACATTTCTGGCCATCTAACCGTTTTTGATCCAAATCAATAATAACCTTTAGATTCTTCAGTCTTTGTTTTGTTAGCGCATTAGCGCCTTTCGCTCCGTTAGCTTCTTTATCGCAACGATGGAATTTATCGTACACGCGGCCCATTTTAGCGATTTTAACGCTGCTTTTGTAGTTTTGGATTTCCTTCGACTCGATCGTGTTTCTGCTGGATCCTGAGAACCTTTTTGGCCTCATGATGGCGCTAATGTTACAATGCTAACTTTCACATTTAATCACGCCGTTTAAACACCGAAGTCAACGACAAACAGAAGATCCATTTTATTTTTCACTGGCGGTCCACGGTCTGCCCAGAACGTGTTTGTGACACACTTTTGGGTCACGGCCCACCATTTGGGAACCATCGCTTTATTCCACACATCCACCTTATTGCGCCACCTTGTGGCTGTAGAACCAGAGGTAGTTGCTGAGGTTCGCAAAGCCGCCTCATTGCCGTTAACCCTCACCCCTCAGAGAAGTGTTTCCCAGTTCACTTTATTTTTTTTATTTCTGTCTTTCTTCAGAATGTTTCTTTAATCTGTAAACCGTCCATTAACGAGATAAAAGTCTGAAGACAAACGCCTCGTTCATCTCTCCACACGAGTGTAAAGCAGGGACGCGGTCCCCACATGTTGAGCTGCTCAGAAGAGATCATGTGACCGCTGCGGGGCCCGGGGTGCGAATAGAGCGACTCGAGGCCCTTTGAAAGATCCCCCTCCAGCGCGTGGTGTCGGTTGCCGTGGACAGTTGTTACTCCGGTATCTGAGGATGAGAGGAGCGTTCCTCAGAAGCGTTCTCCGATGGGCTCCATGTGCACGGCGTGTGCTGAACGTGTATAAAGGACCTGAACATACTGCTCATCCCTTTTTTCTTTTCTTATCCGCCTCCGTCTGCCAGTTTCTGTTTTTCTATCTGAATATACGAGTATATATGTAAATGAGGATACATGTGGAATGGTTCAGAGAACGTGCGGCAAAGTATTTTTGAGAGAATTCTATTTTGCTGGTTTTAAAAAAACAAAAAAAGAAGAAGATATTAGTACTTTGTCTACACAGAGTATATGAGATTTTTTTGTAAAGTGAAATGTTTATGCATGCTTTTATTTTGAACAGATGTTTACGGTGTATTTAAAGAAGGGAAACTGTGCCTTTTTATCTGGCGTGAGTCGCTATTTTACAGTATCTATCTGATGTAAATAAACCCGTGAGTTATTAAGTTGACGCATTTCTACTTCCCCTAAAATATAAAGACGCCCCGATTCGTTTAATAAGTCAAAATATAAAAAAACATCAAGTAAAGAACAAAAAAACACTAATCAGAAGTGCACAAAAGAAGAAAACACAAAACACTTATAGTGCACAAAATAATTGAACAGAAAGGTGAACACTACTAGTGCACAAAAAAGTGAACACCAATGGTGAACTAGATTATACACTTATCATGCACAAAAAAAGAAAACACAAAAACATACTGCACAAAATAAATGAACAGAAAAGTGAACACTACAAGTGCACAAAATTTGGGAACAGTGCACTAAATTATACACTAATAGTGCACAAAAGAAGAAAACAACAGTAACACTACTAGTGCACAAAAAAGTGAGCACCAATGGTGAACTAAATTATACATTAACATTGCACAAAAGAAAACACAAAACACTTCTAGTGCACAAAATAAGTTAACAGGGAGGTGAACACTACTAGTGCACAAAAGAAGTGAACATTAATAGTGCACAAAAGAAGAAAACACAAAAGTAACACTTATAGTGCACAAAAGAAATAAACGGGGGTGAACACAACTAGTGCACTAAATTATACACTAATAGTGCACAAAATAAATAAACAGAAAAGTGAACTACTAGTGCACAAAAAAGTGAGCACCAATGGTGAACTAAATTATACACTAATAGTGCACAAAATAAATGAACAGAAATGTAAACACTACTAGTGCACAAAAGTAGTGAACACAGTGCACAAATAAAGAAAAACAAAAGTGACACTACTGGTGCACAAAATTGAACACCAACAGTGCATGAAATAAGTGGACACAGTGCACAAAAGAAGTAAACGCAAAAGAATTGAAAAGTTCAGTGATTGTGTGTGTGTGTGTGTGTGTGTGTGTGTGTGTGTGTGTGTGTGTGTGTGTGTGTTAAATGAGCGGAATCAGTGGTGAGAGAGCGGGTTCTGCGGGATATAATCGCAGGATGATGGTGGATCGGACCAGAGTGCAATCTGATCCAAAAAGTCGGCGATGGAAAAGTCTGAGTGGGTGGTGAGGGGTATAAAGGAATAAAGCAACAGAAGGGAAGCCAGGATCGAAATAGTGCCACTGATGAGAGAGAGAGAGAGAGTGAGAGAGAGAGGGAGGGAGGGAGAGAGGGAGAGCGAGAGGAAACAGATCAAAAGAAATACCTTGATAAACTGTGTGGAAAAGTCCGATAGAGAACGAAAGATAAAAAGCACATTAAACACGAGAACAAACAGACAGAGAGAGAGAGAGAGAGAGAGAGACCAAAAAATAGTATTTTGCTACGCTGGGTGCAGTAGGGGTGTGTTGGTTGTTGGTTGAGTGAAGATGAAGTGGAGGGGGGGGGGGAGTATTTAAAAATACTTTCACATCCATTGGCATCGAATACCCTGGCACGGAGCGAGAGCTCGGAGAAAGAGCAAAAGAGTGACACACAAAAGCATGAAGCATTAACAATCTAACACCTCGCCGCCTCCGGAGAGAAAATTCCCCATTAACCCCGTTAGGAGGAAAATCTGAAAACACCGCTGCTGCCAGGCTGCGAGAGGAGACGCCATTACTTTTGCACTTTTGCACAAATCCACGTCCCACTCTCCATCGTCTGCCAGTGGCACACACTGCCAGATGAACAGAATTCACCAAATCGGGCAGATTTGAAGCTTGCCTGACACACACACAGAGAGAGAGAGAGAGAGAGAGAGAGAGAGAGAGAGAGAGAGAGAGAGAGAGAGAGAGAGCCTTCTGCGCCCTAGTTTTCTCCTCAATAACAAATCCGAAATTGTCCCCAAATTTAACTATTAACTTTCACTCCATCAAATCAAAGAAATTAAATTTACATCTTTAAAATAAGAGACGTAAACACTACAGGTGTAAAACTGTAAACACTCAGTAAAATCAGTGTAAAAAGGTTCATAAACAACAAGTGTTCAAAAGGACGTAAAAACCAAAAATGTAACAACAGAAGTGAAGACCTGAACGTCTGGTCTAGAGGTCAAGTGTAAATATCCTTTCATCATCTTCCACTTGTCCGGGGTTCGGATCGCAGGGGCAGCAGCCTGAGTAGAGCGGCCCAGACCTCCCTTACCCCAGACACCTCAACTGGGGATTCCGAGGCGTTCCAGCGTGTCCTGGGTCCCCGAGGTTTCCCTCCCAGTTGGACTTGCCTGAAACATCTCCCTTGGGAGTCGTCCAGGAGGGATCCTTACCAGAAGCCCAAACCGCCTCAATTGGCTCCTCACAATGCAGAGGTAGCGACTACTCCAGGAGTGGTGGCTCAGTGGTTAGGGCATTGGACTATCAATCTAAGGGTTGTGGGTTCAAATCCCAGCTCCACTAAAGTTACCAATAATGGTCTTTGAGCAAGACCCCTAACCCTCATTGCTCCAGGGTGTTGCATCCACCCTGTGTTCTGACCCCAACCATCAAGTTGGGATACCTGTAAATCGCTTTGGATAAAAGCGTCTGCTAAATGACCAAATGTCTCTCCCGGATGGCCGAGCTTCTCCCTCTATCTCTAAAGAAGAGCTCCTGTATCTGTGATCTCATTCTTTCAGTCATCACCCAAAGCTCTTGACCGTAGGTGGGGGTAGGAACGGAGACTGACTGGTAGATCGAGAGCTTTGCCTCGTGCCAGAGCTCATCACTGACCCAGATAGGACTCTCCACCCAAATAAGAACCATGGCCTCAGATTTGGAGGTGTTGATTCTCATCCCAGCTTCCCACTCTGCAAATTGATCCATCAAGTGCTGAAGTTCAAAGCTTGGACCACAGACGCCAGCAGGACCACATCCTCTGCAAACAGCAGTGACATGATCATGAGATCACCAAAAACCGGACACCCTCCCACCCCTGGCTGCACCTAGAAGTCCTAGCAGCTCTGAAGGAGTCCAACTCTCACCGGAAACAAGTTTACCTTTCTGCCGGCCCTACGAACCAAGCTCTTACTCCGCTTGAACAGGAACTGAATGGTCCATAGTGAGGAGCCATGTTCCCCGTACTCGCAAAGCACCCTCCACAAAACACCCCGCGGAACACAATCGAATGCATTCTCCAAATTCACAAAGCAGACTGGTTGGGCAAACTCCCATGAACCCTCGTGGATTCTGTAGAGAGTAAAGAGCTGGTCCAGTGTTCCATGACTAGAACAAAATCCACATTGCTCCTCCTGAATCTGAGGTTCGGCTATCAGCCGGACTCTCTTCTCCAGCACCCCTGCTTAGACTTTACCAGGGAGGCTGAGGAGTCCGATTCCCCGGTAGCTCGCTAACACACCCTCTGGTCCCCTTTCTTAAAAAGTGGCACCACCACTCCAGTCTGCCAGTCCAGAGGCTCTGCCCCCGAGGAGTTTTGAGGAACTCTGGATGGATCTCATCAACCCCCGAAGCTCTGCCTCCATGGAGCTTTCTAAATTCCTCAACAACTTTAGCCTTAGCGATGGACAAGCCTCCTCCGTGGTCCTCTGGCACTGCCTCCCCTCTGGAGGGCGTGTTGGTGGGATCGAGAAGGTCCTTCCACAGTTTAATGACGTCCCCAGTCGAAGTCAACAGTGCACTCTCCACTATATACCATGTTAGTGGCACACTGCCTTCCCTTCCCGAGTCGCCTGACAGTTCGCCAGAATCCTCTTGGAACCAACCGAATGTCAGGTACTGGCCTCTGTGACAGACGAAGCCACAGAACTCTTGGCCTGTCAACTACTTATCAGCTACTTCTGAAGTTCCACAGGCCAAACACAGGCCCTTCTTCAGCTTGACAGCATCTCTCACCCGGGTTGACCACCACCGGGTTCGAGGGTTACAGCCACGACGGGTGTCAATTATCCTGCAACCACAGGTCCAATCCACCAAACAGAAAGGTCATCCAGACTCAATGTCCCCTCCCTCCCCCGGTACGTGGTTATATCTCTGAGGTGAAAGTTGAACATCTGTTAAAAGGAAGTAACAAACATTTATTTTGGAAATCACAACATCAAAGACTGTAGTGGATTTGTGTGCTGACGTGGTTGGGTCTTCAGGTTTAGGAAGCACCATCAGATACTTTGACCTAAACCCTTGGTTGGGTGATGAGCACAGTGGATGTAAAGAGGAAACAAGAAGTCAAGAGAGACGTACGAGACGAGTCTCCGGCAGCCGTCTGGACATTAGCATGAAAATGAAATGAAAACATTTCGGCGCCTGCTGGATTTTACCTCAACAACCTTTGCGCGGCAGATTGCGCTCGCTAACTCAATCTCATTCGCACACCTGTTGAACGGCGGCGGGCCGAGTCTGGCTGATAAGTGAACGGCTGGAAATAAGAGGAAGAGAAAATGGAGCAGATGAAAATGGCTCGTTGGAAAAGCAGGTCCACGATAAGAACCAGAGAGAGGAACCGGGGGATTCGTTTAGTTTTGACAAATTTAAACAGAAAAAAACGAAACAACACGCGGTGCAGAGAAGGACTTCAAACAAACCGCTAAAGACGAATCAGTCGTGTGGTGGCTGTTTTAACGGATGGGAGGATCATAAAAAGATCTGCAGTCTGTGAGTATATCTGGTAGGTGGTCAGCTACCACTGATGCGCAGATCCTGAATTCTGATTGGCTGAGCCGTTTTCCAGCCGTGACATTATTGACGATAACACACACCTCTGAGCGCTTCACATTCGAATCGATGCGCGATGTACTATACATTATTTTCCCGATGTTTTTATAAACTGCATTCTGTTATTTGGCCACTAGAGGACAGGATTTGTTAGAGAAACCGGAAACCTGTTACTCAGCGATCAGCGTTTAAAAACCGGACTAAACACGTTTATGAATCACACCTTGTTTTGATGCTTTTATCGTAAACTAGCGGAAGAGCGGTGCTGCGCTACGGTGGAGAACCTGATAACGACGTGAAAGTTGAATGAGTGATGGTTGAGTGTGGGTTGGGACCGCTCTCCACGCGCTCGCTTTCTTACAGGAATTCATCAGTAGGTTTTCCAGACACAATAAGGAATGACGGAGCCAAGTTTCAGCTTTGTAGGTTCTCGCCAAGCGCCGATCCATCCGAGGTGATGCGTCTGATGGCGACAGCGAACGAACAATCGAACGTAGGAAAGTGTGAAGGCATTCTTTTTTCCAAACACATGGTAGGGAATCACGATGCCAAGTTTCAGCCGTGTGGGTACTCGGGAAGCGGGCGCATTAGTGCCAAATCAGTGTGGGCTTTGGCATTTATAGGTACAGAGATAATGCCACCCTCTCATTCCTTATTGCTTTAATATAACTTCCAACCGGGCGGCAGAGTGGCTCCGTGGTTAGCATGTTCTCCCCTCAGCAATGGGGTTCAAATCCCAATCTGGGTGGAGTTTCCATGTTCTCCCCGTGTCCGTGTGGGTTTCCTACGGGTTCACCAGTTTCCTCCCACAGTCCAAAAACATGGATACAAGGTAAATTGGTTGCTCTAATTTGCCCTGTATTATCTGTGTGAGTGTGTGTGTGTGTGTGTGTGTGTGTGTGCGCCCATCGTTAAATTGGCGCTCTGTCCTGGGTGTATCTGCACAGCGCCTGGGGCGTTCCCCCTCTGGATGGGCATGAGGAACTTTTCGCGACCCTCTAAGAAGAATAAGCAGAAGGTAATGAATGAACGACTAAATTAAAGTAAATAATGATTACACGCTTTTGTCGTGATTGTTGTGATTTGTTGTTGTGTTTTTTTGGCAGAGCTCTGTATTATTGAGAGCCGGTTCGGTAACTTTAGACATCACAGAAGAACAAAAGCCGTGGATAATAATAAAAAAAAATAAAATAAAATAAAAAAAAAATCATGGTACAAACTTCAGCCACACAAGACGGGCGGAAAAGAAGGACTGACCGGCAGTCAGCGAGAACGTGAACAGATGGACAGAACCGCTGCTGAAAAACTTACATCAGAACAAAATACAAACCGAGTCATAACGAAATCA
Source organism: Xyliphius kryptos (assembly GCA_025769995.1). NCBI lineage: Eukaryota > Metazoa > Chordata > Actinopteri > Siluriformes > Aspredinidae > Xyliphius > Xyliphius kryptos. The sequence continues at coordinate 560 of JAOUQT010337353.1, read as the reverse complement.
GAAGTTCTTACAAAAAAAATAAATAAAAAAGCAAACCATAACACGAGGAGCCTCTGACCCTGCCAGCTGAAGCTCTGGGGTGGAGGGGGGAGGGAGGAGGAGGGAGAGAGGGAGGGAGAGAGGGAGGGAGAGAGGGAGGTGGTGGGAAAGAGTGGAAGGATGCAACTGTGCCCAGCTCATTAGCTCGTGCTCATTTGATTATGTAAGTGCCTGGCGCGCTGGCACACGGCCTATTTTTAGTTGCTCCCACGTCCCATCATCAGCCCTATTAGTTTATGTGCATGTTCTCCTCTCTAACAGTCACCATCATTACGTAACACCAACGCACACATTTCACCGCGGCCTCCAAGACATCGGCATTCTAATGATATGTACAGGGTGCCTGAATGTGACACACACACACGCACACACACTCGCTCGCTCGCACGCGCACACACACGCAAGCACACACACACACACACACACACTCACACACAAAAACACAAGCACACGCAAACACACATACATGCGCACATAGAATGTGACACACACACACACACTCGCACACATGCGCGCGCGCA
>JAOUQT010337334.1:0-13055 GCA_025769995.1 Xyliphius kryptos | reverse complement strand
GCACAACAGCAAGTGAAACTGATTCACAATCAGTGTTGCTTCCTAACTGGACAGGTTGGTTTCACAGAAGTGTGGTTACTTGGAGTTACATTGTGTTGTTTAAGTGTTCCCTTTATTTTTTTGAGCAGTGTATGTATATATATATATATATAAAGAGAGAGAGAGAGAGAGAGCGCGCAAGTGTCTGTGGAAGAGATGGGTTTTGAGAAGTTTCTTGAAAATGGCAAGTGAGTCAGCCTTACGGACATTGTTGAGAAGGTCGTTCCACCATTTAGCCAGTGCTGAATGAAATGGAGAGAGAATTGGCCAGTTGGAGTCACAGAGGACAACAAGAGGACAGCCATCATCTGGGCGAGATAATGTCAAGCTCCTCTACGAAGTTGTGAAGTTGACCTGGGGGGCGATAGATAATAAAATTACATTCAACAGGTTCAGTTAAATCAGTCATATTGATTAGATTTTTGTTGCATATAAATATTTGTTTAACAGTAATTAATGTATAGATTTAAGTACATTAAAGAATAAGTGTATATGGCACATTGTCTTGCAAACAAGAAAATGTGCCACATATTTGACCGCATTATTTAGACCAACATACTTGAAGCTCTGAAAAATTTAGGAGACTACTGTAAAATTATCACTTTATTTGATTTTACTCTCAAAAGTTTGTGTAAAATAATCACCGTACTTTTATTCTATACATTACTGACAACATGGCTCTGAAAGTTTATTTGCACAAAATGAAAAAGGGTCAAAATGAAAAAAATAATAACGCAGACCTCTCAGACCTCAAATAATGCAAGGAAAACAGGTTCATATTAACTTAACACTATAATAATGTAGTTTTAACTCAGGCAGAGTTTAGAAATCAATATTTGTTGGAATAACTAATTTTGAATCACAGCTTTTGTGCATATTGGCATGCTTTCCACCATTCTCTCATTGCTTTCGGGTGATCTGGCCAATACACCAGGAGACATAGAGGGGGCCATAGAAGAGAACATCTGCCTCATCAGCAGTATGCCCAGGCATTGAATGGAGGTCATACAGGCACTTTGAGAACACACACACTACTTAGCCTCATTTTAACTTGTCTTGAATTTCCACTGAAGTTGGATCGGCCTGTCATTTGATTTTCAACTTTGATTTTGAGTATGATTCCAAATGCATACCTACATGGAAACTGCAGATTTACCTTTTGTTCTCAATGTATTCCACTATTTACTTAAGAAATATTGTATTCATTGACATCCAGGACATGTTACTTTAGCGTTCCCTTTATTTATTTGAGAATGAACTGGGTTGTACTATTGACTTCACCTGGGAGGAAATTCTCATGGGTATGCACCATTAGAGGTTAGACATCAGTGGAAGAATTAGTGGACCCCTTCTAGACTTGTCATATATTTTTGAAAAATGTATATCTCTTTATATCCCTTCACATACATATTCTTTGAAATTGTGTAGCAAATAAATGTAGCTTATTAAAAGTTGAAGCAACAGCTACAAGGATAATATTGTGTACTTGGAAGAGTACAAATATACCTAAAAGGAAGTAGACCAGAAATTAATGGCATCTGACAATTAAAGGACACTTCCAAACAATGAATCTTGAACTACATAGGCTTGACTAAAATCCTTGAACTTTCACTATTACCTGCAAGAACCTGCATATACAGGGCTAAATTAATAAACAAAATACAACCCTGCTGTACCAGTGCTAAATAATTTAATACCATGGGGGTATAGCACACAAAAGTAAACCATAACAGGACCAATACTTATAAAGAAAACTAATGACAAGTAGTTTTGCAGAAAGGTTTTAATTGCCACCGTTTACATACAAGGTTTTGTTTACACCAGGGAGCATAAATGCTTTTCTGCTCATCTTACCACCATTCAGGCCATACCTTCGTGCCACGCAATATACAGAACATTTGCATAGTCACTAACTAGCAGATCCGATTTGGTCATCCCTTCAGCATTATAGTTTTGCGGAGTTCACATGTAGACATGTCCAACTCATGAGAAATTGGTGATGTCCTGTGGGTTCAATGTGGCAGAACAGTGATTGCTACAACTTCATCCAGCCTGGTTTGTTAATTGGTGGACAAACCATGGCAACTACACTGAGGGATCTTACATATTTATCACCCACACCTGTGAAGAATGGAAAAATACATTTAACATTGACCAAGTTGGTAAAATCTGAGCTTTTACAAAAATCTGTGAAAGTATACTTAATCTCAAAGCACTTCAGCCAGAAAACAATTAAAGAATTACATGAAATCTAACATTAAGGCTGCACCGCACCAGTCATACAACTACTGAAAGCATTTGCTCATAAATTATATACAGGGTTTAAATTTAAACTACAGCCACAGAATTTTACAGCATTAGCACATCGAGGCCATATTACTCCAGTTTGTGCATGGGACAGCAGCATCTGTGTCAAGTACTCATTAAGCCTTCAGCTAATCCACTCGCATGTTTGGGTAATCTTTGATGCCAAACATGACACTAATAGATTTTCACAATTTCCCTCCATTACCAAATTGTGTGTACACTGCTACATCTTTTAAACCTAATGTAATGCAGGTTTGCTGACTCAGAAAATTATAGTAATTTCAAAATATGTCATATAGGGCAAGTGAGTCATCACAGTCAGCATCATGGGGAAGGGGGAACAAACCAAAATAGGAAAATAAAACTTAACATTCATTGAAGCAGTCCTCCTCGGTTCTTATTTCTTCCATCAGGGCAGGGATGAGTACTGACCTGTAACAATATCCAAGTTAGCTTTTTTTATTGTATTTTTTAAAGGTGTCCTTTTCCTTTATGTTGCTGAAGAAGCTACAATAGAGCAACACAGCGACCGTCGGTAAAAGGGTATTATTTTGGCTCTTTTGTGACCACTACTGCCATTATTTAACAGTAATGCCTTCGATGAGAGCCAAGAAGAAAGTGTAAGTAAAACTACTAGTTGTATTATGCATGTAATGCATTTTTAATCACATGAATAAACTAACATTAACACATTGATGACAAAGAAATGCAAATAATGGATTGTATACCTGCACAGACTCCTAAGAATAGCAGCATAACCCACTGCTAAAGTCTAAAAGAGAAAAGAAAAAATAAATACCATCCCTAAAAATAATTAGCTTTAATTAATTTCTACACTGATTTCAGTCCCATATCCGCAAGCTTCATCCAACAGTCCTCAAAATAAAGACTTCATCCTTAATCAGGTTTTATTGCTATTAAGCCACTGTTGACACAACATACCATATAATAGGCCAGGAACTCCAATGCCAGTGATGGACCTGAAAAGAAAAAAAGCACCAAAATAAGTTTGATTAAAACCAAAAAAAAGGGTAATTGTATGGAAGCTGAGTGACTGCCAATGGCACTGGCCAGTGAAGTCAAAGGGCTTTCATTTTTTTTAGCACATTACTAGACAATCTCTCCCACAAGGAGAAAGATATTCTAGTTGTGTGCAGGTATTACTGAAGTGCTATTAAAGCTATACAGTCTTACCTGTATACACGAAGGAAGACACAATGGTGCCATCTACCAGAAAAAAAAAGAAAAAAGTAAAGTTAAAACTAAAGTTGAACTCCAAAATAAGATGCTGATTTAGGCAAACTCAAAGGACACAGGTGCATACCTTCATTGCTAATGTGGCCTCAAGGTGGTGCAGACAATACTGTTGACCTGCAAGATTAACAAGTTAAAATTAAAGCTGAGCAGTAAGAATGCATTTTCCCCTTATTCCCATCCACTTATCTTCAATGCTGGGGTTGAACCAAGCAAAGGTAGAGCAGGGGCATAAGCAAAAAATAAACCACCAAGTTTGTCACAAGGAAAGGAGCACATGTCAGGCTCATTAACAAGGCATTGTATTAATTATGAGGTCAACTGTGATTTAAAGTTATTAGTCATTTTGTTGTACGAACTAGCTGCAACAAGACGTGTATAACAGGGTAAAGCTTAAATGCTCTAAACACAAGCCCAGCCCATCATGCCACGTTCACCACATTTTTACAAAAACCACACTACTTTGGTATTGCCAGTAACGGACACAAATGTCTGCTTTTTGTTTTAAGTGTAAGACTTTGTACTTTCCATTAACCTCCAACTTCGGGTTGCTTTCAGACTAAAATTCATGCACCCTAGTTAAGTCTAGCAGGATTGATCTGGTTGCTAGAATACTCAAAAAATATCAAGTTGTTAATAAAACACCCCAACAGTGTGTGATGCAACAATAAAGTAGTGTATAGACGGCTTCTTAAATGTTAAATTTCAAGGAGAACATTGCAAGTACAAACTGTATTACAGGGTCACCAAAAAAGCGAGCAGCTACAGGAAGCCTTTTGGTGCAACGCAATAAACGCGCCTCATTATATATAGACCTGTTAAAGTAAGGCTACATATTGCTTACAATTCCAATCCACTGTCCTATGTTGCAGGAACATTCCTAAAGTTATAAAGGAAAATATTGATTAAACTGCGGAGACGTTCTTATGGGTGAGAAAAAGCCATACCGGGGCACAGTGGCTGTAGTAGGCCCTCAAATGAAAACACTTAACTGCGCGCGTTAACTCGACCATTTTTTTTTTTACATAAAGATTAAGTTACATACAGATAATTAAAAAGACTCGTATTATCGTCCTCTAAAACAAGGAACGTTATATTTTAACTGCAGAAGTAAGCTAACTGAACAACGAAAGCGTGGCTCTGAACAGTCGCAAAAACCGCAGATAAACTAAAAGCCACTTTAGGTCTTAAATTAACAAATGGAGATTAAAGATAAAGTATTTGGGGTCGTCATTCATATCGGGAAAAAGTCACAAACATGCGTAAGAACACACGCAATTTTAAAAGATAGCCAGCACGTGTGTCCTACCGACGTTAAACGTACAAGCCCGAGAAACTTCCATTTTAAACCAGAAATGAGTCCAAATGTTGTGCGTTTGGAAACCATTCCAAACGTAGAGATAACAAAAAAACATTACAATTCGATCAAGAAACATACAAGTGTAAAATATATCAAATTCGCCGTCGAAAGACAGACCAGACACGTGTACTCACCTTCTAGCCACGAAGGGAAAGGAAATACTCGCGTCAGGGATTTACTTTAATAGAGCAGCTTCTAAACGCTGATTGGCTGGACTGATTACGCATAAAAATCGTAAAGACCTCTGGGAAATGTAGTCCGACGCTTTCAGACGTTCAGGTAAACGTAGCAGCAGGTAGTGGGATTGGAGACGGCAGAAGGAAGTGACGGATAAGGAAGTGATATGGACGGTATGGAAATAGGTGGCGGGAAGCTTGATCAATAGGATATTGTTCGGAAAAAAAGCGATAGAAGAATCCAAATAAACATTCCAATTATTCAACTGACTCAAGATGGAACTTTTTATCATCTAACAAAAGCAATAAACAAAGAAATTGGCGAAGTTAAAAGCGATAAAGTTCTGAGGAATGGGACTTCGTTAGTCTTTTGTAAAGATGGAGGACAAAAGGGAAGAGCAATTAGGGTGGATAAAATGAATGGCAAAGGAGTGCAGTGGGCAGTCGTAGGCTTGTGGTTAAGGAACCAACCTTGCAACCTGAAGGTTGCCGGTTTGATTCCAGTCCCACCAAGTACCATGACGTGCCCTTGAGGAAGGCACCTAATCCCAGTTGCACCCTGGGTGGCGTATAAAAGGCTGCCCACTGCTCCACGAGTGTGTGTTTCAGAGCACAGATAGATTAAATGTGGAGGACAAATTCCTCTGTGTAAACACAGCAGGCAAAATAGATCACTTTAACTAATAGCAGTATAGCTAAGGGAGTCGTGACAGGGATACCAGTAAGCGTGTCAGCATGAATTTATATCAAACATCTCAAATATCAAATGCAAACATGAAAGGGGTTAAATGCATAAAAACTAATAAAGATGGAACCAAATGTGACATCTTATTATTACTGATTACTTTTGAAGAAAAAAAGCTCCTGGATGTGGAAGACCCAATCTTAATTTTACTGTTTAGAATAGTTGATTTTTAAATTTAAGATAAGCTTTAAATGGGATGTTTAATACTTAGGCACTTGATAATTGGGATTGGTCACATAAGATTTTGGATAGGGAACCAAATCTGAGTTTTAAACGTTTGATAACCTTTTAAGAAACATTTAGGTAACAACTTAATTGAGTGTATGGGCATCATTAACAAATTGCATTTTGTGTTTACGTGTTGTCTTTGACTACTATTTAAATTGATTTGATGTTCCAAAACACTTAAGTGTGACAAACATGCAAAAAAAAAAAAAGAAATGAGGAAGGGGGGCAAACACTTTTTAATGCAGAACTTTGTCAATACATGTCTATTAAAAAAATGTAAATTTGTCCAGATATTTCCAAAAATAAAAAGTCAGCACTTTTCGAACTAGTCTTTAATACACTATTCTCAAAATTGATCTGTTTATACTCAGGACAATGTCTAGGTAAGTAATTATCAAAATATTTAGTATTTTTTACTTATTTTTAACTATTAATTAATTATTAGCGTGATTAGCATATAGCTAATTTGCTATAACTCATTAGCAGCTGATCTCATTATGTCCAAAATACAGTCATACACCAAACATGTTCCTGTTTTGGTTAATATATTCTTGTGGGGGGCGCTGTGATGATCCAAAACACTAAAATTACTAAAAAATGATATTACTGCACTATTATGACATCTACAAATCAATAAACTGCATGATTTCAAATAGACTTTCAAGCTGGACAACTTTGTATTTATGTTGTGTGAAAATGTAAACAGTTTGTCTGGAATTTCTAACACACATGCTCACACTGACACGCAAACCCATTTACACACAATCACACTCATGCAAAAACACATACACTCCCACTATTTATGTCCCACCTCAAATACATCAGCACAAAGAATATGGTAAATGTACACATTGGTGTAATTTTTTAATGGGTAATGGGACCACTCCGACCGGTAATCGGACATGACTAAAGCAATAAGACAATACCGTTGTCTTTTTTTGGGATTAAATCATGGGAAAGAGGTGTTGTCCCATGATTTATTCACAATAATGCATACCATTGAGTGTTCTTGCTTTTATAAAACTAGAAATTAGACACTGTAACAAAAGATAGGTTGTTTCACAAATGTGTTTATTAAAAACTAAATTATTACCTTAAAACAGGAATAAAAAAGTTCCCGTTGTAGACCAACAGTAGGCCAGTTTTCAAGATTCCCATTCCTTAGCAATCACGTTAAAAATCAAACTAGATTATGTTGCATAAGACCAGTTTATTAATAACTAGAACAGCATGATCATAATTGCCACCTCTTTTCAGACTTTTTAGTAGTTTTCAGACTGTTAATGTTTGGGTTTCATCATAGTTTGGCAATACCAGGTGTCAGTTGAATGTTCTGCAGCTTCATGGCCATCCCCATATTTCCAGTAATCTTTAGCTTGCCTTGAAAGAATGCCTTTAAATAGGAATAAGTTTATATTTAAAAAAGGTTACAGAAACTAGAGAACATCATAGGGTTTAGACAATCTCCAAAACTATGCAGAATATACAACAATCATTAAAAATACATATACATTTTTAATGTGTTTATTAAAAAAATAAGGCCACTTATTGAAGTAATAACCTTCCAAATATTTTTTTGAGGTTCTTAACAAGAACAAAAAAGAGCTTACAGTTTGTGGGTTTAGCTTCCCAGTGAGCAAGTCAAGAAGATCTGCATCTGCCATTGTAATTGTACAGTCAGCTTTTTTCCCTGTGGGATAAAAAAAAAAGCATAATAATGAATTTCCCAAAAGTAAAACGTACATTATTTTCCAATTAACCCTATACTAGGGTCCGCAGGGGGGTTCCATAATCCAATCCAGGGGAGAACAATTTAGGCAGATACACCCAGGACAGCGTATCACTGGGCACACAGTCTTGCATACACACAAACACAGAGACACGTGCTATATAGGGACAATTTGGAGCAGACAATTTACCTGGATTCCATGTTTTGAGACTGTGGGATGAAAGGGGAGAACCCAGTCCTCCGGTTTCCTTCCACAGTCCAAAAACATGGATTCCCACATAGAGAACATGGAAACTCGATGTTTCCATGCTAACAACTACGCCACCTTGTCACCCAGAAATAAAACCCAGAAATCTATGTAATATAGAAAATAAACTTTAAACAAGGCTCTTGGAAACACACCTTGGTAAAGTTTCAAAATGCTGGCACATCAAGGTTCACCCATGTGAATCTGAATCTTATTCCAGTACCTTACTGGATACATATGTGCGGCTGTTGCAGGTTTGACAGGGTACTGACAATAATATGCAAAAATAACAACCAATTTAAGTCTCTGATTAACTTTTTCTGGATGTAAGGACACCCCGTATGGTCCATGTTATCTAATGTAGATTCCAGCAATTGTAAAAAGTGTATGACATCCATAGAAATTTGCATCTACCTAATTAAATATTCACAATGAAAACTAAAAGATTAATATTAAAAATGGATTGGAGTAACAGCCTAACAGGACACATGTTTTTTTTTTTTTAACAAATACCTGCACCAAGTTCCACAGATCCTTTGCCATTTTTCACATCCACAGTCCAGAATGCTTCACTTCCCCCAGGGCCATCTTTTACTTTAAAAGCAAAAATTCCACCAATTTTCTTTACAAATGTCTCACCCTCCTGTGTAAATAAAAACAAAGTCATCTGCTGCCGATGCAATAAAAATAATTTTCAGTAAAACAAACAACAAATAAGAATTAACTCCAATAAAATGTTTTAATTTTTTGCATTTTTTTAAATTGTGAAATTAAGGTAATTTCACTAAAAAGTGAAATTATTAAAACCCATTTTCTGTACCATGAGCATCAATGTGGAGGGAATGTTCTCTACGTTTGGGAAACTCTGTTGTGGATGTTACACAACAGCATAGCAAATATATATATAAAAGAAATACAAAATAACGTGATTTCCGAAAGGACGACACATTAGTATCATATTTTAGCAAGATTTGGTCTAAAACAAATACATTTGCATTTTAAAGCATCCCAGCTTGACACACTTGGGAGACAAAAGTGCTCCCTGTTGATTGTCTAATCTTTTAGGCAAAATACTTTTGATTTTAGAGAGTATTAGGATACTGATTCTTATGACAAAAGACAAAATTTTGAGACTGAGCCTATTGTGGTGGTAGTCTATGGAAGATTATTTTATCATAATACTTTACATATGTGCATCCAACAAAAATAATACTTCATATTTGCATTATTATAATTCATATTTAACAATAAGCCTTTTGGAATCAGGGACTACGTTTTTTTAAAAAGACAAAATAGTTAGTTAAACCATGTTTAAATCCCATGGGTATTCAAATTTTAATTTAGTATTTCTTTCTTTTGAGGAGTTTGTCACAAAGATAATTTAAAATGGGATCCAAGATCTATTAACTCAACTTTCAGTAATTAAGTTGCCACTCTTTATCTTACCCCTCACCTTTTTCTTACAGCTTAATTGGGGAAAAGCAATTACCCATTCTAGGGCCACTCCTTGGTGTGGCACCACAGAACCCCATGAAAGGAAAAATTGGAGCATGTCAGAATATAGAATATTGTGAAGCTGTTTTGAGAAAATGCACTATTAAAAATACACAGAAGTAAACTAAACTTAAACTTGGAGTGTCATATGCACAGGGGTAAAATCTGCATGGTCTTGTGGCAGTACGCGCTGGCATTTTCCAGAACTAATACTCTGCACTAGAGGTTGGCATATCGGTTCAGGATATACATTTAGTCACCCTAAAATCTGAACTCAGATGAGTCTTTAGTGCATTAATGGTTTTAGGCTGGGCAAAGATGACAGAGACAGGAAACCATGGAGAATGTTAAGTCTTGCTCTTGTGCTTATCACTATCCAACACATAGAGCTAAATGACGCATTGGATAATGACGCATACCAGCTGCTGAGTGAGGGTGGGATGGAGTCAGGATAACGCGCAATCCTGAATAGTCAGTTGGCATCGGGACTGTTGTGAAAACGACAGGAGGCAGGATACCATTGAGAGGACCTGTGCTCACCTGAGTACCTGCTGGATGCCAATGGAGATGCTAGTCTATTCTTCATTGTTGCATTACTTTTATTTAAGGGATCGAAAAACTCGATCGAAAAAAGATCTTAGGAGGATATCTGTTTGTGCAGGTAACTAATACTGTGCATAATTATTAGGCAACTTGTTTATTTTCACCTGTTTAACCAATATAACAACACAAAATTTAGAAATAAACATTTCACACATTTAAAAACAAAACCAAATCAGTGACCAATATAGCCACCTTACTTTACGATGATGCTCAAAAGCCTTCCATCCATAGATTCTGTCAGGTCCATGATCTGTTAACAATCAACATTGAGTGCAGCAGCCGCTACAGCCTCCCAGACACCGTTCAGGAAGGTGTACCACAGATTTTATATGGAGTTCAGATCAGGTGAACAAGGGGGCCATGTCATTTTTTTTTTCTTCTTTTAGACCTTTACTGGCCAGCCACGCTGTGAAGTATTTGGATGCATGTGATCGAGCATTGACCTGCATGAAAATCATGGATTTCTTGAATGATTCTTCCTGTACCACTGCTTGAAGAAGGTGTCTTCCAAAAAACTGCATTAAGTCTAGGAGTTGAGCTTCACTCCATCCCCAACACGAAAAGTACGGTCCCACAAGTACATCTTTGATGATGCCAGCCCATACCAGTACCCCACCTCCACCTTGCTGAGTTGGAGTGGAGCTCTCTGCCCTTTACTGATCCAGCCTCAGGCCCATCTATCTGGCCCATCAAGAGTCACTCTCATTTCATCAGTCCATAAAACCTTAGAAAAAAAGATATTTCTTGTCCCAGTCTTGATGTTTTATCTTATGTTTCTTGTTCAAAGGTGGTCGTTTTTCAGCCTTCCTTACCTTGGCCATGTCCCTGAGTATCGCACACCTCCAGCTTTTTGATAGTTCAGTAATATTGCCATTAAACGCTTGATTGTTCAGTGATCATGCTTCAAAAGTTTGGCACTTTCAAGACTTCTTCTAATACATCTTCTAATAATTAAGCATGCCTTATATAGGATGTTGCTGTCATTAGACCACATCCCTTCTCATTACAGAGATGCACATCATCTGATTTACTTAACTGGTAGCTGGCTTTCAAGCCTATACAGATTGGAGTAGGACAACATGTATAAAAAGGATGATGGGATCAAAATACTCATTTGCCTAATAATTCTGCACACAGTATAAACCATCACTTTTTATGTAATTTAAAGAAACCTCATTATCTTTTTATTCTTCTGTGGCATTAAGTGCAGGACATTCTCCATCATGTCACAATTATTTTTATATAAAAAGTAACAGTTGGTATGCTACAGTACTGTAAAAATAATGGAGCAATGCAGAATATCTTCTTTTTTATTGATATTGACTTAATAAGAAGGTAATTTCTACCTCTTGAAGTTTCTTTTGGATTTCTTCAAAAACTGCATAAACTTTAAAGCTCTTCACATTGCCTAAAGCATTAGTAGGCAAAGCACGTAGCTCTGACCTAAAATGATAAACATCAAGTTAGATTTACTGTGTCTAACCTGAAACCATATTAGTGTATAGAGTACAAAGCTAACCAATGTTTGAAGTAGTGGTCCAAAAATAAATATTATTTTAACCCAAATCCCCCAGTCATTTTATGTACATAACGAGGAAGTTTTAAGATGTTTGTAGAGGCTAAAAAATTGTGTGCATCTTACAAATGCATTCATACGATTTTGGTTATACTTGTATTGGCATGATGAATACTGCATTAATACAAAATGTTTTGATTTATAGCTTAAAACATTTCCAACCTTTTAATTCACCATTTTTGAGTTTCAACTTCCAAACATCTTTTTTGTAACTATTGCAATGGCTAGTAGTAGTGAGTGTAGTTAATAATAAAAGTAGTGAGTAATGTCTTACATTAGTTCATGGGGAAATCCCATCTTGTACAGTGTGACCACCACAGCTCCACCGAGCCCAATGTTATGCTGCAGGCCAATCTTTGCTTTAGGGACCTGCCTTTTCCCAGCCTCACCTCTTAACTGCCAGCATAGCTCTGCACATTGTGCCAGGCCTAAGCAATCAAACAGATCACAGACTGAGAAACAAAGACGTGGGACCAAACTCTATTTTATGAGAGGTCAAATACCTAAAGGTTTAACAAAGGTAATTCAAATAAATATTTAAATTAGCAAGATTGTGTTGAACAGAGTAAAAAAAGTTCTTTATTCTTAAAAAAAAAAGATTTAAGTGAGCTGTATTAAGTAAATAGCCAGCATAACAGGCAAACCATGAGAAATTTCAATGGTGACATAAAAGGCTTACATATGTGCATTTGGTGATACCATCATTCATATCAAATAATCTGTTTGCAAATGCACTACAATATAATTGTTTAGAAAGGTTTAGTTTAAAAAACAGATCTCACTTTTATATTTAATATTTTATAAATGCTTTAATTAAGTATGGAAAAAAGGCATTTAGTATGATAAAAATAAAGATACATTGTACCTGTAGCTCCTAGAGGGTGTCCCTTCGAGATAAGCCCACCACTTGGGTTAACTACCCACTTGCCTCCATAAGTGTTGTCACCTTTATCAATTAGCTCTCCAGCTTTTCCTGGGTGTGGGGAAAATGTGACAAATGTACACTGCTCAAAAAAATAAAGGAAACACTTAAACAACACAATGTAAAGTAAACCACACTTCTGTGAAGTCAACTTGTCCAGTTAGGAAGCAAGACTGATTTTGAATTAATTTCACTTGCTGTTGTGCAAATGGAACAGATAACAGGTAGAAATGAGAGGCACTTTGCAAGACCCCCCTATAAAGGAGTGCTTCTGCAGGTGGTGACCACGCAACTTTTTTCTGTTCTCATCCTTTCTGGCTGATGCTTTGGTCACTTTTGCATTTTGTCAGTTCTCTCACCATAGAGGTAGCATGA
>JAOUQT010337333.1:0-23833 GCA_025769995.1 Xyliphius kryptos | reverse complement strand
TTTGGGTTCGGTTTCTGATCCCGATTAAGAGCAGCCTTTTGCTGCTTTGTATTTGTGAAGTTTTGTTTCATTTGAGCCGCGTTAGCTTACGGCGTTCTTAGTTATAGTTCGGCTGACTGTTTTTTTTTTTGATTTGATACTACAACAGCTGAGTGGCACAGTGTTTAGTGTCAGTAGTTGGCATGCCTCACATCACCGGTTCGAGGCCCGCTGAGTGAGACTGCAATTGCTTTTAAACCTTGCTCTGTTGTAAATTGTCTCCTCCGTAACCCCCTCGTAACACATAACGCTATCATAAGTGTTTGAATCTGAATTTTGTATATTTCAAATATTGGTGTTAATTATCTACAATCAAAATACACTACCCTCTCCCCGAGTGCCACCAATTCTACATCACAATCTGTTGCCGATATAATACATCACTTAAGGAGTTAACGACTGATACATGAATTTAGACTTTGCTATTACTAAGCATCAACCATTAGTAGTAAAAATATTAACTGTTTGGATTCCTGAATGTTTTGTAATGTGCAATATTACTGTGTACCATTATAGGATATGAATGTGAATCTTTGTAAAATGTGTAAATGCTGGTCATGTACAATTTTTAGGCTTTTTTTAAAGTTACACAATCCAGGACTAATTTACCAAGAATTACCAACTTATGCCAATTCTAAGTTAACGTAGGTAACACAACAAATGATTAAGTCTACATTGTTTTTGTACTTATTACACATTTCCTAGTGTCATTTTAGCTGTTTTTATTTCTGGGTTTGTTTTTGTGTAGCTTAAATGAATTGTAACAAGTGACTGCTATTAACTAGAATAATCATACAATAACACAAATAAATCAATTTTATATTTATTCCTACAAAGCAGGGAAAAAAAGCCAACTGCAAAAGCATTTGAAGAAAGTGCATTTGCCTGTCTGACAACAACAATAGACATCATTAAAAAGTCTCTGAATGACAAAGACTGGATCCAGCACTGGAACAATGTCCAGTTAGCACTGAAACTTCTAAATGCCTTTAGAGACTTTGATTTGGATTGTGGATTCAGATCACAAAATGTGAGTATTTTATGTAAGTACTTTAATTAAATGTTAAAGTAAAAATTTCTTTTAAAAAAGTTTCTGGGTAAATGATGTTGGCTTACAAACCCAAGAACAGTTCTGAGATTTTAAAAATGAGCTTTTGTATTTCTTTAACCATTTTTTAAATTTTTTTAAGAAGTCAGTAAAACTAGTTTTAAAAGAACGTATGCCACTGCTTACATTTCTTGTTTTATTTCAGGATTTGAACAAAACCATAAGCATGTTACAAACAAGAATGTGTGATTTCATAGAAAAAAAAGAGAAGCTTGTAGTAAGTATGCATGTAGAGGCTATAAAGCATTAAGTATACATTTAGAGGCATGATGGCTATAAATTTTATATAAAATATAAATATTTGTTCAATATTAAAAAAAAAACTATTTTATAGTAAACTTAAAATATAAGCAAGTACTAAAATATTCCATAAGTGATTATTTATTATTATTAGATGCAGATACAATTTAAACTTTTATTACATTTTTGTGCATAAAGCTTTACATGAGGTGTTATCAGGTACTGTTTAAAACATGTTTTGCTGTGAACTGGGCAAATCCAAATCCTCCAAATTTATCCAAATATTAATGTTACCTGAATTTACAGAACAAGTTTAGGTGCAGAATTGATGTTTAAAAAAAGTCACCAATAAACATGAAAGTCCATCACTATATGTAATTTTAAATTTTAACGACTTTTAGTAGCGTCTGTACTTTATTATAACAGCACATAAAAGGGACAGATTAAAAACAATAAATTACGCTAAATTTGACAACACATTTTTAGCCAGGACAATTGTTATAATGTTGTTAACATTGTTGTTATTCTGATTATTTGTTTGTTTTCATCAGCAATGGGATGTGTTTTTTACACTTTTATTGCCACAAATTTGGCAAGATGCTTGGGAGGAAAAGCTAAAAGCTTGCTTCATGAACCATCTGCTAAAGGCAAGTTTTAAATGTAAAGATTATAGTATGTGCTATGATGAAAAGTGAAAAACATAATGTACAATAAGCGTACTATTATTCATTAAAGAAATACTGTACAGAGTGGTGCAGTTTGTGAAACACCCTCAACTTGTTTCAGTGTTTTCTTTCTTGTTATCAAGTTTATGTTTTATGTTTTCTATGTTTTTAATTTTACCTGCAGCACACTATGACAAAAATGTAACTGATAATTGTGAATCTTAATGCAATTAAAAACCTGTCAGTTTAACTAATCCTGAGATTTATTTGCCTTTTAAATAGAAAAACAAAAAAGAGCTGGTGGAATACTGGTTAAACCATTCTAATTCATCTTCTGCTATGAATGATTGCATGTTCCACTGTGTAAAAGAGGTTATTACATCAAAGGTAAAATAAAAATCCTTAAGATTATTATTAAAACTTCAAAGTAAAATTATATCAGAATTATTCAGTGCCGGCTTTGCAGTCCAAATTGTTGTCATTCTGGTGCATACTAATTTCCCTAATTGTGTAATCGAATCAGGTCATCACTTTTGAATTTAATTAAGTGGATGAAACCGAAACATATTTGAGTCCATTAATACAATATCTGAAGCTTTGGGGTTCCTAGGTCTAAAAAAACATAAATAAATCTTTTTTTTTCATTATGTTATAATTTTAGGGCACCAGCAAAAAAGAGCAAATTCAACTTGTAAGAATAAAACAGTTAATAATTCAAATATTTTTTTATTCACAAAATACAAATATAATTACAAAATAATTTATGTTCCAACCAGGGATCGCTTATTGGGATATTCACAAAGAAGTCAAAGAAGGTCGATTATGCTCATTTCTCTCCTGGTTGAAAGCAAACTGTGTGGCCTTCAATCAAATCAAGAAGAGTACCTTCAACTTTTGTTTGATGATCAACTGAGAGACATTTATTCAACACTATGTAAGATTTAATTTCTAATCCACTTATCCTGATAATGGTCTTGGAGGTGCTGGAACCTATCCCAGCATGCACAGGGTGAAAAGCATGGAAATACACTAAACAAATCACCTGTCTGTTGCAGGCTAGCCACAAAAACAGATTGAGACACACATTCCTAACCAGGGCAATTTAGTGTATACTTTATTAAAGTACACTTTATTTTATAATTTGAACTGTAAGAGGAATGTGAAAGGACCAAAAAAAAAAATCGTGCACAGACAGGGGGTTAACATGCAAAAAGAAAGCACCTCGTCGACCTAACAGGGTATATAACTTTAAATGTTTGTGCTGTGAGGCAAGAGGACATATTATTGTGCCACTTTACAGTATTGCAAATATTATTTGCTTTTTATGTTTCTTGCTACTTTTATACAGTAAAAAAAGAACAACAGGACAAGAAGTACAAGGCATGCCTCACACCAAAAGCAACAACGCTATTAGCAAAAGCTGATGTCCTATTTGATCAATTACTTCAGGAAATGATAAATAAGTCACTATCGTGCAATCTTCTGTCAAACATTATTACTATTAAACAGACTAATGATGTAAAATTACTTGGTAAGTTACTAAAATTAATTAAGTATTGTAAGTATTAAGTAATTTATATAATTTACAAAAATAAAAATACTATCTTTTTTTTTTTTTTTTAACTTGCATATAATTAAAAGTGACCAAGATCAGAAAAAAACTTAAATCCTTTTTACTCATTGTGCTTACGTGGATATTTTGGTAAATGAATAACGTGTTTCGATTGTCTTTTCTAGGTATAAAAAAAGAACAAGTCGACAAGGAACTTAAGGCAGCAGAAGCAGATTTTTGTGCCTTTGAGGAAAGGAAACATAAAGTAAAAATACTCCGTGATCTGTGCCTTGGTAGTCCAGGTATAAACAACTTCATTTCTATCATACCTTGCAAATAATATTACAATGAATGTTAAGTGTGAGGGAGTGGTAGCTCAGTGGTTAGGGTGTTGGGCTAGCAATCTAAGGGTTGTGGGTTTAAATCCAAGGTTCACTGAAGTTACCATTGTGGGTCCTTGAGCAAGACCTTTAACCTTAATTGCTCTATGGGGATTCTGTATGTCACCCTGTGTTCTGACCCCAACCATTAAGTTGGGATACTTGCAAGTTGCTTTTGATGCTAAATGACCTAATTTAAGAGTGAATTACTTTGTGAAAACAAATTGTCTGTAAATTATGATATTCACTAAATACACAGAAAAAAATTGCCCAAATCCAGCAAAGTTAATTGTGTTTGATACAGGTTAACAATTTTTAAAATGTCATTGGTAAAATATATTAAATTACTATTTTAATTCTAAACAATTTTGGGATTTAGCTTTTTTCCCTTATTTTTCTGATATTTTGTACTTATTATGGACTTTGTGTACTTATTTCACACTTTGCAAAATCACAAAATATTGCAGATAGTTTGTTTAAAATTTTACCTAAAACCTAAAAGACTTCAACTGTGTTTTTACTCTAATTTAAATGCATCTATTAGCATTTCTACAACAAACTTTAAACACAATTCCAAATTTTCAGTTAATGTAGAGCTTTTAGAGGCAACTTTAACTATTGACCTGTCAAGGGAGGAGCGTTCACTGAAAACAATCATGGACATGATGAATGATGGACCTGAATCAAAGGAACATGAACAAACCTATTTAACCCACGTTCTGGGGTTTGAAAAGATTGAAGTGTTGTCCACAAGCACATACTTTAAAGAAGTATTCAGATCGAAGGCAAAACAAACCAAGGAAACAGAGTTCAATGAAACAGAATTAATTCCACTGGATCAGGTCTATAATCAAATTTACAAACCAGCTTTTGAAGAATTTAGACAAACATATGAGGCCTTAAAAAATCTTACAATAAGTCTTCATGATTTGGAGAAGAAACTGGGCAACTGTATTAATAATAACAAGTTTAATGAAGAACTGAAGAAAATGTCAGGTGTGTTCAATGAAGATAATTCTGACTGGATTCAAAAGACGAGTATTTACATTAACCGTTACAAAGTTCTTCAATCTGCAAAAGAAAATGCCAACGTGATCATCACCCTGAAGGAACTCCTGGAGCTTACTGGAGAATTCGGAGGCATTGAAGGCCTTGAGGTAAGATATTATTTTAAAACTAAAACTTTAGTACTTTAAAACTTTTGAAAACGTTTGAGCACAAAGATTATTTGTAAAGCACTTTGAGTGTTCGGTGTGGGTTAGGATTATATTCGGTTTCTGTAACTTTTGTGTGATTTATTCTATTGTAATGTTTAATTACAGAATTTGAGCCACAGCCGCTTGAGTGATTTTACAGAGCATGTGTTCAATGTCGGGAACAATGTAAAAGACATCACCAAAAACACAATCGAATTTCTGGAAGAATTCAAAAGATGTTTCAAAACAGGTTTTATCTCCTGGATAAAAGAGATCATTAAAGGTAAAGCTGGCATATCAGCTACTATACTATATGACAAAAGTATTGAGACTCATGTTTGTGTTTCATTCAGTCTTATAACCGCAAGTTTATAAAATTAAGTGTCATGCTGCCGCGAAAGGCGCCGAAGCACATGCTTAAAAAAGCAGAAGGGAGCCAGGAAGCAGGTAAACTGAAAAGCTTATTCCACAAGGGACACGAGATACAAAAAGCGAACAGCACACCAAACCGCGGCTGACAATCCTAATGCTCCAGCGCTAGTGAAGCATGTGGCCAAAGCATATATAACATTAACAATGACCAATGGGACAATAGAACTAATAAACACAAAAAAAACAAAAGGCAAACTAATGAGTAAATAAACAGAGGAACTAACCAAAATAATGTAAAGAGTGAGATACAGCATTCCTTACATCACGCCCCCTGAGATATGTGCACGACGCAGAAGAAGTACATGCCGCAGTCAGCCGAAGGGGGACCTGGGCCCTGTGGGGCGAATGTCCATGATGGAAGCATGTTGAGTCCGAGTGAGGGCTGCTGGCTTGACGGTTACAGGGGCCGACTCGACAGTCACAGGGTGCGGCTCGACGATCACATCCCTCTCTCCCCTCACTGCCTCCTGCACACAAAGCTCAATTACTGCCAATATGCCGTATGCTCAGAGGTGGACATAAGTAGGCAGTTGAAGGAGGTGTAACAAAATGTCTAGGGCAGGTGTATGGAGAAATAGAACTATTAAAAAGGGGTTTCTCCTAAACAAATGTGTAACTACAGTCATGGTTTTAAGAATGATACAAATATAAATTTTTACAAAGTCTACTGCTTCAGTTTTTATAATGGCAATTTGCATATACTTCAGAATGTTATAAAGAGTGATCAGCTTAACAGCAAATAATTGCAAAGTCAATATTTGCCTAGAAAATGAACTGTATCCCCCAAAACACATTTCAAATTCATTACAGCCCTGCCTTAAAAGGACCAGCTAACATCGTTTCAGTGATTGCTCCATTAACACAGGTGTGGGTGTTGATGAGTACAGGGCTGGAGATCAATCTGTCATCATTAAGTAAGAATGACACAACTGGACACTTTAAAAGGAGGCTGGTGCTTGGCATCATTGTTTCCCTTCTGTTAACCATGGTTATCTCTAAATAAACACGTGCAGTCATCATTGCACTGCACAAAAATGGCCTAGCAGGGAAGAGTATCGCAGCTAGGAAGATTGCACCTCAGTCAACGATCTATCTCATCATCAAGAACTTCAAGGAGAGAGGTTCCATTGTTGCCAAAAAGGCTTCAGGGCGCCCAAGAAAGACCAGCAAGCGCCAGGTCTCTTAAAAGTGTTTCAACACACTGCAAAAAAATTAAATCCTAAGTCGGAAGTGTAAGAAGTGTTTGTTTTTGACGAATAGATTTATTTTCTTTTTTTTTTTTAAATGTTAATAAGATATATTTGCGGTTTTTTATACTTGATCCATGTACATTTTTCTTAATTTTTTGCTTTATTGCAGGCTAATAATCAAATGCCACTCCTCGGTCTCTGAAATCTGACCATATGTCCTTAATTCTCAAAGGCAGACAGATGGAATAACAATTTTTTTATGATGTATTCTGACAATATAAATAACAGTTCAGAATGTATAGTTCACAATAAAATAAATCAGTAAATTTTACAAGGTTTAAAAATTTTTTTAAATAATTTAATGGACTTTTTTTGGAGGAAAATAATCATGACATGTTTAACCATTTTGGGGTCAATGTTGATTGACCCCAAAATGGTTAAATTGCACTAAATAGGTTTGTGAAATCAAGGTTTTTTTATGATGTAGATATGAATTTGGAATAATAATGTACATTAATGTATACACACAACTGAGAATATAGACATTTGCAACAATTTTACATCGAAAACTTAGTATTTTATGAAATGCAACAGAGACAGCAGTTTATGTAGATTTTCTAGCAAAATATGCACAATGTTTAACATGTTAATGAAGTGGATGGATGAGATAAAGTGATATGGGTGACCAGTGAGGGGAAAGTGTTATTAAATTGTTGATAAAACTAAACAGTTTAGAGGTTAATATGCTGCTTTTTTTTCCTGAACATAACTGAAAAGCTAATAATGGTGCTTAATGCATACCATAATGAGCGAAATTCTTATTTCTGGGTGGATTTTGAATTCTCCCACTTTAGCGAATAATGTGTTTGGTTAATGCCACTATACTGACACTAATCCTAGATTACTACATTAAAACTAATATTATAAAACAAATTTCATCTGATTGTCAGTGATTTAACCCATGCAAGAAAATACTTTTGCTTTTTCTTTAGTTAAATGCAGCATTGTTAATGCATTTGTGGATCATTTATTCTGACAGTATCAGCACTACAATGGTATCGACTTTGATTGTGAGCTTCGCCTTCTGATTCACCAGAGTTTGGCAGGAGGGATTATTGGTGTTAAAGGTTCCAAGATCAAAGAACTGAGAGAGGTAACCTGAGTTTACACTCAGTCACCACGATTTTTATCAGTCTTTTTATTACATTAGGGACCATTTACAGCCTAGATTTAACCTATTTAAGCCAAGATTTATTATACACATTGAGATAACCAAAAAAGAGTTGTGAGGTCTCTTAATGATAAAAGACTTCAAACAATATGATCTAAATTTACAGTTTAATGGATAAGTGCATAGTCACATGTTTAGCAGTAGCTAATAATTGGTTGATCTATTATGACATCTTGTCCATGAAATGAAGGTTGATAGTGCTTAGAGCTATTATTGTTAACAATGTTGCACACACCCATTAATAACAACAGGTAATTGTATGTAAACCCTTGATGCACTTAATATTTGGTCACAAATTATCTGGCTGAAAAATTAAAACTGCTTCAATGATGTTTGTCATAAAGCTCTTGTTCATTAATTGAGGATTTTAAAAGGTTCTGTGCTTCTTTAATAGCCAAATAAAATAGTTTAAGAGTTCTTATGTTCTGTTCAGGCTTGTTTTTTTTTTCTAACAAACTTTGGAAGTTGTAGGTCTATGTTTCTGCACCTATGTACGGCCACTTGTATGGCCACCTCATAATCTATTTCAGGCTAAGTGTTTTCCAGTACTAGTTTGTATTGATGGACTCCATGATTAGATTTGGGTGTATTGAGATTTTTTCATATACATATAATCTAGATTTCTTTTGTTCAGAGTATATGTATGTTCATATGAATTTGGTGTTTGTGTTGTTATGCAAACTTCAAGTAATTCCAGACACACCCAATGATGTGATCAGGGGCCCATACCATCTCCACAATAACTTGTTTTTTTTAGGCTAAAGGTAGTTGCGTTTAATGACATTGTCTGTGGTCATTGTTCTGTTGTTGAATACGTTTGGGGTTACTCGTATGCTTCCTCTGGTAGTACTGCATGATTGATTAGTATCTCCAACTCCATCTGCAGAAACACAGCCCCAAACTTGCAAGAAACCTAAATCACACACACATTATTGTACTGCTCGCCAACCCTTAAATGAATATACTGCTTTTTGAAACAACCAAATATTTAAAATTTCAACTCTAGTCTAGAGAACCGTCTGCCATTTTGTTTGCTTGCAGATCCTATGTTTAATGCATAGTCCAGTCTTTTAGACATTTTCATGTTGGTTGGATGGCTTTTCCAAAGAAATCACTTTTGGCCAAACTACTCCAGACAGTAGAGTATACCTTTGTTCCAGTGATTTCTGCCAGTTCTGAACTGATTAGGTTTTCTTGACCACCTATTATGATTATCTATTATACTCAACTTTGCCCATTTTCTGTAAGTCTATAAAATAACTTGAACACCACAACTTGAAACCCCAGGCTAGTTTGACAACTTTATCTAGGAGAGCTAACTATTTTGTGTTGTGTTGCTGTGATTAGTATTGATATAGTATGACCTGTAACATAAAACTGTTTTCTGCAACCTTACCCTGGATTTGGTTGTTCCTTACCCAGTTTTAAGACTGTTTCAACCTACATTTTAAACATGATTGTAACATCTGTTTTGCACAATATGTTAATCCTTCACCTGACTATAATCGTTCAAAATACCTGACAGTGCAAGTGTACCTTTATAAATTGGGGCTAGTTCAAGGCCGAAGGGTTTTAACACAAAATATCCAGATTTTTTTTTTTTTTTTCATTCAGCTTTTTTAGTTTACTTAATTTTTCAATATGTTCTTGCACACACATTGTCATTTAAAGTTGTTGCTTTATATTTTTTCTTTGTTTTAGAATACACAGACAACCATAAAACTTTTCCAGGAGTGCTGTCCTCATTCAACCGATCGTGTGGTATTAGTAGGGGGCAAGCCTCAGCGTGTGGTGGAGTGCATTAAAGTCATTCTTGAACTAACAACAGAGGTAAATTTGTCAATATATGATTTTGAACACAAAGTTAAAAATATAAATACAATATCTTTGTCATCATCAGGCCCCCATTAAAGGACGTGTGCAGCCTTATGATCCAAATTTCTATGATGAGACTTATGACTATGGTGGTTTCACCATGATGTTTGAGGAGAGAGGGCGTCGACCAATGGGAGGATTTCCTTTACGTGGTCGCGGTTCTTTTGAGCGCACACTCCCTGGGCGAGGTGGACGTACCATGCCTCCAAGACAGGATTATGATGATTTAAGTCCTCGTCATGGTCCACCCTTACCCCCACCAGGCAGAGGGTGCCGAGGTGGGAGTCGAGCTCGAAACTTGCCACTTCCTCCTCCACCTCCAGCTAGAGGAGGGTAAGTAAATAATTCTTTATTAACTTGGTATGGTGTTGGGGTTCTCTTAGTGCTTCCACAGTTCTTCTTCAATGCTTTTTCTTTTTTTAAAAATGCATCATTGTGGCCAAACTATTCAATTTTTTATCTGTCCATAAAAAGAAGACCATAAGTGTTCTTTTTTTGTCCAGAAGAGCATTTGCAAAGGTGGCAAAGGAAAGGCCTGTTAAAAAGATTAAACATTAACCTATTACCTGTGTTTATCTTTTATTTGTGTACATGTGCTATACTGTTGGTTTGTCATTCTATTTTTATGCTTGGTTTCCTTTAGGTGCCCCTAATATCACAGTATGTTCAGAACTGTTAGCTATAACCTGTGTAATAAATAGCCATTAGATTTAACAAGGTGACAATATGATTTTTGTTGTTACAGAGGTGACCGGTTTACCCATATGAGCTATCATGGCAGCATGGATGATAGAGCAAGGTAAGCCAGTACGGGCCCTTACTTTAATGCAGGGGTCAGGCACCAAATTAGGCTATTTGTTGACTGTAAATACCACAAACAAATTTAACCTAACAATTTTTTTTCCACTATACATAAACTGCTAAATCAAAACTGCAGCCCTAATTCTCCTGACTAACATTTTGATTTAAAATAATCTGCTATATAAGTTGTACTCATCTTTGTATGTCAGTCAACTAGAGAGAGTAAAAGTATAGGTGTGAATTTGCAGATTACAGATGGGAGGGTGTTACCACTTCACACACAAAGACCTGATAAATGACTAGCGCATTGGTACTACAATTTTTTTCATAAAATACACTTGAAATTAATTTTTATAATCTTTTAAAAAAGCTAAAAACAAAAAATATTAATGGCTCCTTCGACCCCTGACAATTACATCTTACATGTATGTTAAACACCATTTTAAATATTTTTAGTTACAGAAGTGCATGTTAAGAAACAAAATAAAAGTTTTTGTCTCCTCTCCGCCTTCCCCCACCCCCTTTTCTCTCTTAAGTGACAGAAGTTGGAGACCTGGAGACCGCTATGAGAGCATGGTAAGTTAAATTTAATGGTTAGTGACATTACCAATATGCATTATTTTGCAATATAAAAGTCAATGTATTAATCGTATAAAATGGGCAAAAAAAACTCAATTGTGGTACCTCTATACATCTTTCAGAAAATACACAACTTTTAAGAAAACAGTTTCTATAACCAATGCTTTTCTACCTGTTGCAGATGACACAAGTTCCCCCCCCCCCCTCTCCCAAATTTATAGTGCAATCTAAAATCACAGCTAACTCCTGAAAGTAATTGGTCAAAATGATTGGCACCTTTTTTATATTTGGACTAAGTAATTTAAATTAATCATGGGTGTTGGTAATATAGGAGGGTTTCAATTACAAAGGAAACCATTGTTTAGGTCTTTGTGGAATATAAAAAAAAACAAAATTGTAATAGTTTACTTAGGATACAAGTCCATTTTCACAGATTTAAATGGTATGTCCATTTTTCACATAATTAACACCAGCACCACCTATCTGTATCTTCAAAATGGTTGGAAGATTTTTACGAAGGATTCCTCATCCAACTTCCTAAGTTGGTCTGATCTGGAAAGAACTGTTTGTGTATACTAACTCCTCCAGACAGGTTTTGGACTTTAAAGAAAATGTTATTTAAAAGGCTACAAATTAAACAAGTCATGATTCACATAATTAAGTTCCAGTAATTTTATGAAGTAAAAAAAGTTTTAATAAAACCTTTAAAGGCACAAATAATTCTCCTCTGCTTTATTTTTGTCAATGCAATGGAAAGGAAAAAAAAAACATAAATATGCCAAAACGACTGTAATTGCAGAATCCTTATCTTTGCCAATTCAGTTACATTACTTAATACAAAAATAACCTTATTACTACTGAGTGCACGGTTGTGACTAGTGCTTTTTAAATTTAGAATTGTCACGAAGCAGAAAAAAGCTGAATCTTTCATTTGTCCTAACAAACAAAAAAAACATTAAGATTAATAGAAGAGGGGCAATAGCTTTTGTGTTAAATGTTTTATACAAATGTATACATATATATTCTTTTATGATGATTGAATATTGTTGCTATTGTGGTTGTATATTGTTCATTAATGTGTTGCGTATATATTTTTATTTTAAATAAACAGTGCCTGTCTGGATACGGTGAGTCTTCACTTACTCACACTTTCTCTCTCTCTCTCGCTCTCTCTCACACACCCTAACAATAATAATGTAAATGTAGACATAAATAATCAGACTTAAAGCTTTTTATTTTTCACATAATTCTTTGTACTGTTTTTCTAATATTTTTTCTTGTCTTATAACTGTAGACAATAATTCATCTTGGGAACCATTTCAGTCTGGTAAGTGCAAGTCATATCTTTTTATCTGTTAAAGTCAGTGGATTGATGATGGGATTGAAAAATGTTTTTTCTCTCTCTCCAGCTGGCAGAGGTTCCTATAGTGATATTGGTGGTCCTGTCATTACGACACAAGTTACTATACCCAAAGATGTAAGTGCAAATTAGGTCTGCACTTTTATAAATTATAAATTAAATGTAAAGCTTTAAAGTGCTCACATTGTGATGTTATTTTTTTTAGTTGGCAGGCTCAATTATTGGAAAGGGAGGGCAACGTATCAAACAAATCCGCCATGAATCAGGTGCCTCCATTAAGATTGATGAGCCTTTAGAGGGTTCAGAAGACCGTATTATCACCATTACTGGCACCCAGGACCAGATTCAGAATGCTCAGTATCTGCTGCAAAACAGGTAAGTGAAGAATGGTTTACAACCCTTCACGTTAGTGTCAATATGTGGTTCTACATTCTTTTAGGTCATGTACTTCATTAAAAATACAGGTAATATAAACAATATAGGATAAATGTGTTTTTGGTTCAAACGTTTTATTTTTTATTAATGTGTTTATAACAGTTTTATTAAAGCACTAAGACACTCACGGTTGTGTATTATTGTAAATAAATCATGGGAAAGATTCTGTGCTTCGCTACTCGACGTGCCTGATGACGGTTTATTCACAATAATGCATGTTCTATTGCTTTGATATAGCACTTTTTTACAGTAGTGCATTGTCTCAAAGCAGCTTTACAATGTTTTAAGTCTGAACCCCACAGACTAAGCAGAAGTAACATTGGCAAGTGACTTGAGGTTCTTGATGGTGTTTGTAGGACATTGGTGGCTCAGTGGTTCGGGCGTTGGACTATCAATCACAATGTTGTGCGTTCAAATCACAGGTCCACTGAAGTTACCAATGTGGGTCCTTGAGCAAGACCCTTAACCCTCATTGCTCCAGGGTGCTGTGTTCTGAGCCCAACCAAGAAGTTTTCATCCTTGTAAGTCGCTTTGGATAAAAGCGTCTGCTAAGTAACTAAATGAAATGTAAATGTTTTACGGATCAAGTCTTGTGACTTTAGGCTTTTACATTTTTTTCCTTCAATTTACCATTTTTAGACACACATTGCTTCCAATTTATAAAATGTACAATATACCCCCTCCCCTACACATTACGAAATTAATAAATAATTAAAATATTTTTACTGTCTTAGAACAATTAAGTCGAGCCAATTTACTTATTGTCCTTGCTTTGGAGAATGCACTTGCATACTATTAAGCCTTGGGCTCAGTTTACTGCTGAAATTCATGCTAAACCACTGGGTATGCTTGACCATAAAATTAAATTACACCACTTATTGATGATGTCATATTTTTCTAATTATTGAAAAACTTTAAATCCCTGGAAATTGTCCAGAAATAAAAATGGGACCAACAACCGGACACTGAGCAGGTGCTCTGCAGCAATTAATATAGAAGAATTTATGAACTTAAGCAATGGAGTGAGAATGATGCACCAACCAAATAATACCTTCTCTGTGGTGGTACTATTGGGGTCCTGGCTATTAGAGAACGGATTGAAGGGGACTAACGCTGTATGGACTGAGGTCTGTAATTGTAGAACAACAAAGTCTATCTTTATAGCAAGTGGGACTTATAACATGGACAATAAGTGGAGCAAAAAATAGGTGTATCCAAACTTTAGACTGGTACTGTATATTCAACCATTCAGTCCAATAGAAACTGTGATGTCTTGATTGTGGCAGAGTTGCAGGACCTGTTAGTTCAACAGCAATCAATAAGTATTGTCCATTCGAAAACCAAGTATGTCAGATCAGCAGTAGTTTATTTATGTTCAAAATCTTGTAAAAGATCCCCCTGATTTTTAGGTTTGATGAAAGTACCCCAGTGCTGTAACATCCTATCAGGGTTAAGGATGAGCAGTAAAGATAAAAACTTTATAGTGAGAGGAAATCAGCTAACAAAACGTTTAGGTTTTTAATTACAAAAAAAGGCAAATCAGTCTTAAAAGCAGCAGCTCCACACTCACTAAAATTTAATTAAACCATTGTTGCATGAAAAAATAAGCATCAAGTGCAAACTAAGTAACCAACTCTGTTATCGTAGTTCTCTGATCACTAAAAAAATTAAATAAAAAGGAATTTATGGATGTAGTGATTATTTTTTCTATTCTCTGACCTACTGCGATTGTTCCAAATTATTAAAATTAAATGAGATTTCATTTGCAAATCAGTCAGTATAACAATACAAGCTATCAGCTGTTAAGGGTATAAATCAAATTTCATTGAACAACCCCGCCCCAATGATAACTATATATTTAAAAAAAAATAAAATAAATAAAATTTAAATTCACTGTTTCAAATTATTATGCTCAATAGGGTTTCAAACAGTTTTTCTCTTCAGGGACCCTAAAGGAGCTTACCAGATTTCTTCCCATGATTTCCGCTTAATACGTGACTAAAATGTGCTTAAGAAAAGAAAAGACTGCAAAAATATTCCAGCTGGAAAAAAGCATATTTACCATTGTTATTTAACATTAATGCTTAATCTTAAACATTTCTGCTGTGGTTGAAGCCAATATGCTGAAATAACTGTTGTAAATGTAAATAAAGGTGCATTTACACTGTCCCTCTAATGCTGTTTTGCTGTCACCTCTCTGAATCTGGGCATCTCAACAGTGCGGCCCCCCTATTAATTTGTTCTGTGCTTTTTTTTTATGCAGAGTACAGTCACACCTCTTTCCTGTAATTTATTCACTATAATGCACAATCTTGAGTGTCTTATTGCTTTTATGAAATAGTTACAAACACACTATAATACAAAAAAAGTTTTGATCTATATAGTATAGTATTCATCTTTGTATGTATGTATATATAGTATAGATTGAAAGCAAAATCGCTGACAAAATGGTCTTTTGGGTCTTTTTTTTTTTTTTTATAAATACGTTTTGCTTAGAAACATGTTTTCTCTAACAATGAAATGCAATCAAATTACAGAGCACAGTTTATAAAAAAATTCAGGAAACTAATGTATGACATGCATTGATATGAATTTGCAGCAGTCAAGAGGTGTGCGTTATTGTCAATAATGTCACGGCTGGACAAACTGCTCAGCCAATCAGTATATTATCAAAAGCACTAAAATCTTTCCACTGATGTTTATGTAATCCCCTGTAAACCCTTACAATATACTCCCCCCCCCCCCCCCCAAGTTGCTCTGTCTGTTGAAAGTTTACTCTAGCAGCAGAGTTTTCACACTAGTTTTTTTGTAACCTGTATTGTCTGCTGTCATTTGGCTCGGTCTGTGTACCTTGAGCTAATGGGCCATAATGCTTCAGTTTACACTACTGCATGCTTGGCTTGCAGCCCCAATCTCATGGATTTAAACCTATACCAGCACCCTTATTATTTTGATTATTTAACTCATTTTATTCAGTTACAGTAAGACTGAGCAAGAACATTATTTATTTTTTTAAAAGCATTTAGTGACAAATGTAGCACTTTTTTGTGGTGTTTAATTAAAGACTTTTGGAGCCACAATTCTTCAATTCCTGACCCCATTCCACAACACACTCAGTGCACAGTCAGAGCAGACCCACGTTGCTCCACGTCCACATCGCAACTGAACTGCACATGCCCAAAGCTGCCACTGACCTTGTCCCTCATCACAGAACAGGATGTAAATATAAATGCATATATCTTGTCCAGTGTCCTGCCTTGTCCAGTGTGTGTGCCTCTATGTAAAAATCTAAACATCTAGCTAGGTAAAAATGTTATTTTAATTTGTATAATTTATGGAAAAATACATTATGTGATTTGGGTTTAAAGAATTTAAGTTATTTTAAGAAAAAAAAACTTATTTCATAGATTTAAAAACTATTTTCTGTTCCACAATGTTCGACTATTCGACCAGATCGACTATTTTTCAAATCGGACATAGACATCCAATAGCTACTTTCCTTAATGAAGTTGGCAACAGTTCAAGAGCGTGCATTATTGTGACTTAATCAGGAAGAGAGAAGGTGTTAGCTATGCGAAGTGGAGTACAGTTTCACCTCTTAACACTGCAAAGATTGATCTCAAAATTTTTTCGCTGTGCGCACAGTGTTCCCTTGGACCCCCCTCTGCTCTGCCACTTAGTGTCTATTGTAATACTAATAAGCTGTAGTGCGGCTAAGACAAAGCCCACCCCATCCCCCGTTTGTGTAGTGATGGTGTTAGGAGAAGCTCACAAAATGCTAGTGTAAGAAATTTTCTGGATGGGTTTTGGTTTGTCATGCATATGAATAGCTGCCTAAAGACCCCCTGAGGATCAGAGAAATGGAAGGGGTGGGTGGGTGTCAGAAGTCATAACCATCTGAAATCTCCAGTCAAGTTAGTGTTAACAGGACAGGTTTCTTTAACAATCAACAAAGGCCATCTAGTGGCCAAATTACAGAACACGATTCATAAACAACAGCCACAAAAGGTTTAGTGCTCATAAGGAACCTGCTCACTGTTTATATAAATTTGTTTCTGTTTGTAGTACATGATTTAAAATAATGTATATTACACATTGATATGAATGTGAAGATGTCACACGTAATCAAGCAATAGGGAATGTGAGGGCGTGCATTATTCTGAATAAATCATGGAATAGAGGTGGTGTTGGGCATGACATTGATTTGATTTATTTACAATAATGCACAACCTCAAGTGCCTTTTTTAAAACCATTACAATTGTTAATAAACTGGCCTCCCGGGACGTAATCTAGTCCCTTTTTTTTTTTTTTTTTTTTTTTAAAGGAACAGGTTTTTGTTTACTCTAATAATGAAATGCAATCAAATTACAGAACACAAAACATTAAAAAAATTAAAAATGGAGCCAGCTCGAGTAATGCTCAGGGTTGATGGCACTACAGTGTAACTGTTTTTTCCTAAACAACTAACTTGTGGTGTTCTTTCATTTGTAAGCTGCTTTGGATAAAACTACCTGCTAATTGACTAAATGTCATGTACATCAGAAAAATAATGTATTGTCTGGCATGCAATGATGCGAATGTGCAGTGCTCAGAGGTTTGCATTATTGCACATAATGTCACAGCTAGACAAACAGCTCAGCCAATCAGATTTAAGGTCCGAACAACCTGTTTTATAATATTGAACAAATGTTCATTGAATTATCAAAAGCACTGAAATCTTTCCACTCATGTTTATTTTGTAATCACCTGTAAAACCTTACATCATAATGCTGTTCTTTTTCAGTGTGAAACAGTACTCTGGCCGTTTCTTCTAAAACAATGGTGAATACAGACACACTGCCATACCTGGTCTACTCCAGCTACTTTTCAGAGTCAACATTCCTTTGCTGTATTTTCTGGATTTATCTCTAAACACCCAGAACTACAAATGAACAGGATGTAAGGTATAGCAGAATAGGATATTTACTTCATTTTTCTTTTCTCTGGCACGCATTGATGTCGCTTATACCACATCTTTAGGTTTAAGTTGGTTATAATTCATTATGTAATATTTTAGAAGTGTCATTTTTTTCCTTTTGCCATTTTGACTTTTGCAAAAGCAGGATCGTATCATATCTGTACAAGTCCTGATGTAAATGTCCTGTTAAACTGATTAAATTTAAAAATGGATTTAGCTTTGAAATTTTACCAACAGTTACTCTGGCTGACATTGTCTCTTTAATCTCGCCGTTGCTCATTTCATACCATCAGTTTATTTGATTTTAATATTTTAACATTTGTATTTACCTGACAGATTGATGAAAACTAAATCTGTTAAAGATGTCAATATTTGTATTAAATCTGTGTTCTCCCCTGATGGGCTCTGTAGAAATTGCCATAAGACTGATTTAATAAAGTTTCTCAATTTATTTTGACTTGATCAATTCTCTTTCTGGTGTGCAGCAAACAAAAAAAATGTTATTAATAGAATTTTAAATTCCACCCGTTGTTAAATTTGAAAATTTAGACTATTTGTATTTATTTTTTTAATGAACTATAATGGAATTGATTTTTAAAAAGCTGTTGAGTTTGTGAACTAGGTAATAAAGTATTCAGTCTATTTCTGTATACTTAATTTTCTTTGATCTCATCATTTGTTTTTTAGCCTTAATACAGCCAGATCGAGTAACGCGCAGGGTTGATAGTGCTACAGTGTAGATGGTTCTTCCTAAAAATACTGACTTGTGTTGTTCTCTCATTTGTAAGTCGCTTTGGATAAAAGCGTCTGCTAAATGTAAATGTAATGTAAATGTTATGTTTATAAATTACACGTTACACAGACTGGCTTTAATAGGGCATATTGGAAAAAAACATCTACTCCATTGTTTAGTGTGCTCACTTCATTCCAGACGACTACCACAGAGATGTGGTACAAACAACTGTTACAAACAACATTAACATACATTCAAACTACCACTGTTCGGCCGGTATAGCTCGGCAAAAATCCCTCTTTTGTTGTCCCATGGATTTCTCTCTCCTCATGACGTAAGATGTTCAAGCTTATAATGGCTACACACATGTTAAGATGTCAGATTTTAGTTAATCTGATGCCCCACAGATGTAAATCAGTTATTGGAAATTACTAAAGCCTATTTTGACAGCATTTTGTTAGAGTGGGGAGGCATGAAAATTTTTCATCTTCCAAATGGGATTCACACAAAAAAGGTTTGAGAACCACAGCCGTAATAAATAAATATTCTTCTGTTAAATAAGCCTCATGTTCAGGCCTATCTAAGATAATGAATGAACTCGACTTGCCATGTTTGGAGGCAAAAAAAAAATGTTGAATATGATCCCAAAAGACCTTTGCTTCTGTCACGGTGGAAACATTCTGGATTGGTTTCACGATGTAGGCCATGTGTAGATGTCCGTGGTGGTGGTAAGGCTGACTCTGACTGTGCTCTGTGGCAGCCTTCTTCATCCACTGCAGAGCATTCCTGTCTTTAGTAGAGCAGCTTCTATGCCACACGTTAATGCTGGAGCATATGGAACAATCGTTCAAGGAGATGGTTGTCATTTGCAACACGTGGTACATTGAACCGAATTGTGGCTCACAGACTTAGTTTCACCTTGAAGCAATTTCTGTATCAAAAAGTAAAATTACAATTTAAATATGTAATTAAATCTAGAATAAAACATAAAATATAGCAGCATTTGTAAAATTAGCAGCTTAAGGTTATGAAATGTGAATTAGCAACATGTTATCTGTAAAATGAAATCAATGTCTCCAGGGACAAAAAAGGTGTAGAGTGTCCACGAGGACTGCTTTTTTCTATTATTTATTTATCAGGAGTCTCGCTGCTTCTGGTATAAAGGTGTTTCACAGTCTTGTTCTGCACTTAATGCTCCGCAGCCTCCTTCCTAAGGGGAGGGGACAAAAAGTGAGTGTGCTGGGTCCTTCATGATGCAGGAGGCCATTTTCCTGCTTATGGAGATGTAGATGTCAAACGTGGACTCAACAGTCCCCTGTGCAGCCTTCATCACTTTCTGCAGAGCTTTCCTATCTGCTGGAGCACAGAGTGCTCTCCACCACACATCCGGCTCTCCTCAGCCGTCAGGAAATAAAGCCACTGTTGTGCCTTTCTGACTAAACTGGAAGTGTTGTCGCTCCAGGTAAGGTTGTTACTTAGGTGCACAAATATTGTCTTTGATTTCTTTGTATTAATGCAGAAGTTGTTCTTTCTGCACCAACCCATCAGGTGTTCAACCTCTTGCCTGTAGTCCGACTCTTATCTGTGATTCATTTAACCATTGCCGTTGTGTCATCTGCAAATCACAATATGATAACTCCAGTGGGTAGGTGAGCAGTCAGACATTAACGTGTGCACAGAAAAGGGGTCAACCCTAGGGGGAGCCAGTGCTGAGGATTATGGTGGAGAAAGGGGTGTTGTGGATCCTCACAGGCTGTGACCTGTTGGTCAGGAAGTCCAAGACCCATTTGGAGAGGGAGGGGTTCAGTCAAGAAAGTTTATTGTTCAGAGTCTGAGGGAGCATGGTGTTTAAAGTGGATGTAAAGTCCACAA
The DNA here is from genome assembly GCA_025769995.1 of Xyliphius kryptos. Lineage (NCBI taxonomy): Eukaryota > Metazoa > Chordata > Actinopteri > Siluriformes > Aspredinidae > Xyliphius > Xyliphius kryptos. Next base: position 3,187 of record JAOUQT010337333.1, on the reverse strand, counting down.
CGACCATATGGACAAAGGAATCCCGCTCTAGGTGGGTGAGGGCAGTGTGGATCGTAGAGGAAATGGCATCCTCTGAGGACAGAATTCTTCCTCTAAGCATTTCGATGGTGGCTTTAATGTGACTCAACCAGTCTTTCAAACCACTATCAGGCCTGTCACTGTGGAGCTCTTTGAGACTGCAATGATGACGGCAGTCTTTAGGCAGGTGGGGACAACTGGTTGGATAAGGTAGGCATTAAAGATGTTTGCCAGGACCTCAGAGAGCTGATCAGCACAGTCCATTAGTACACGTCAGAGGATTTGTTTCTGATCAACAGCTTTTTTTGGGTCCTCCAAAGGGTCTTACTAACTCGTGCTGGTGTTACACGGAGGGACTTTTCAGGTGAAAGTTTAAGTCTGGTGTGCTGGGGGTGGGGTGTCAGGGTCCTCAAAACAGGTGTAGAACTGGTTCAAAATGCTGCAGCCAGAGTTTTGAATATGATTATGCGCCAAATGTTCTCTATAGGTGAAAGATCTGGACTGCAGGCTGGCCATTTCAGTACCTGTATCCTTCTCCTATGTAGCCATGATGCGATTGCTGCAGAATGTGGTCTGGCATTATCTGGAGCATATGTTGTTCTAGAACCTGAACATAGTTCTCTGCATTAATGGTGCCTTTCCAGACATGCAAGCTGCCCATGCCACAAGCACTCATGCATCCCCATACCATCAGTGATTCAGGCTTCAGAACGGCGTGTTGATAGCTTGGGTTATGCTTGTTCTGTCTGGTCCGGATGACGTTGTCCGAGTGTTCCATAATGAACTTCAAATCGTGAGTCATCTGACCACAGAACAGTCTTCCATTTTGCCACAATCCATTTTAAAAGACCCCTGGCCAAGTGCAAACGTCTGAGCTTGTGGAGTTTGCTTAGAAATGGCTTCCTCTTTGCACTGTAGAGTTTCAACGGTGGATGGCACAGTGGATTGTGTTTACTGACAATGATTTCTGGATCTATTCCTGAGCCCATTCTGTTTTTCTTTGAAAGTGGCATTCCTGTTTGAGGTGTCGTGATGATTAAGGGCCCGGAGATCACGAGCATTCAGTAGAGTTTTGTGGCCTTGACCCTTATGCACAGCAATTGTTCCAAATTCTCTGAATCTTTTTATGATGTAATGCACAGTTGATGATACCTTAAAAGTCTGCTATTTCATGCTGGGTAACACCATTCTGGTATGGCTGCACTTTCTTTCTGCGCAACAATGGTGGAATTGGTGATCCTCTTACCATCTTGTCTTCAGAGAGACACTGACACTCCGAGAAGCTCTTTTTATACCCAATCATGTGGTCAGTTGACCTAATTAGTGTTAATTGGTCTTCCAGCTGTTCGTTATATGCTCAATTTCCTTTATCCAGCCACTTATTGCTACTTGTCCCAAATTTTTTGGGATTTGTTGACACTGAAATTTTGAATCAACATATTTCACCTGTAAAATGTTACATTACATTAAAATGTTACATTACCTTATCCACTTTACCTCAACTTTTGATAATCTGTTATTTATGTTCTATTACGAGTAAAATATTGACATTTGCCATCTCCCCATCATTGCATTCAATTTTTATTCACAATTTGTTTAGTGTCCCAACTTTTTTGGAATCCGGTTTGTAGTTCTACAATTACAATCTGTCGTCCATTTAGTTCTCTGCATACTCAGTTAGTCCTCTTTACTTACTTCTCAAATGATCAGGACCCCCACAGAACAGGTATTTTTAGGGTGGTGGATGATGGTATGAGTGGATCAGACCCTTGTATGTTTTGATGGTGTACTGTTCTCTATCCAGCAGCACTGCTGTGTCTGATCTACTCGTACCCGCACTACACACAAACACACCACCACTACCAGTACTGAGAATCATCCACCACCCTATTAATACCTGCTCTGTAGAGGTTTCAATCATCAGAACACACTAAAGTGGACTATACAAATATTTAAAGAATGAGATGGACTACAGAATGTAATTGTAAATCTAAAAATGTATATTCACATCTATATTCAGTAGAGCTGAAAAAACAGACAGTGAGCAAAGAGGAGCTGTACCTAATTAAATGGCCGGTGGGGTATATTACTAATGATCTTCAAAAGTCTATTTAATCCACATTTCCAAATGTAGCATTTAATTAAGATCAGAGCACCAGCAGACCTGGTTAACATTATTTTAATCAATAAAGTATTAATATAACTATTCCGCTACTTAATGATATTTTTCACACAGAAAATGTAAAAAAAGCATACAATTTATTTAAATTTCCAGCAACAAGAAAGTCAGTACAACCACAATACACCCGTGTCAACTTTTTATAGCACAGCAACTGCTAAGCTATCGGCGCTACTGTAAAGGATGAAACTAAGATCTATATATTACTGCACAGGCCAAGAACAGTTAGTTGAACATGGTACACTTAGCTAAAGACTAGGGTCGTGGGGAGGGTTCCCTATGCCAATCCATGTTTCAGGCACAGTACCGCGTTTTTCGACTATGGGAAGAAACCAAAAAAAAAAAAAAACAGACGCAGGAAGAACATGAAACCTGTATCCTCACTGCTAATAGGTGATCATGCTAATCACTGCACCACCGCACCACTCCCATATAAATATATACAACATATACATACTGTATATACACTGCTCAACTAAAAACATCCTAAATGGATCTAAATGAATAAAATATTTTAGTTAAAAATCTGTAGTAGATCGTGGAATGAATGCTTTGAGAACAAAATTACATTTAGTTATTTAACAGACGCTTTTATCCAAAGCGACTTACAGAACACAGATTCCCTGGAGCAATGAGGGTTAAGGGTCTTGCTCAAAGACCCACATTTGTAACTGCAGCAGACCTGGGATTTGAACACCCAACCCTTAGCTTGAGAGTACAATGTTTTATCCACTGAGCCACCACATCCATTTAAATAAAATGATCAAAATGTAAAAGTGGAAAATAAATCAAATGACAAGTTGATCCAACTTCAGTGGAAATTCCTGAAGACAAGTTTAAATGAGGCTCAGTAGTGGGTGTGGCCTCCACATGCCTGTATGACCTCCCTACAACACCTAGGCGTTTTCTCCTACGGCCCCCTCCATGTCTCCTGGTGTACTGGCCTGTCTCCTGGTGTCTGCTCCATGCTCTGGACACTGTGCTGACAGA
>JAOUQT010337307.1:0-13056 GCA_025769995.1 Xyliphius kryptos | reverse complement strand
TGTGGGTTTAAAGATTCAGAAGAAGAGAAAAAGAAAGCACAAAAAAGCATAGAACATGGGGGAGCTGGAGCGCACGAAGGAGGGCAAATGAATGAACGCATATGTCCTCAGAGTTAAAAGGAGTCTGTCTACATGATGTTGCCTCTAATCTTTCTGCTAAGTACTCACTGGAACTGTTTTAAATATGACGCCTCGCTTGTGTCGCCCCAGACAGATTCCTGATATCAGAGCTCTAATGGTCCTGCCCATCAGCCTTAATCAATGCCATCTCCTCCAGCGCCGGAGACGCGAGCATTGTAGCGGGCGTGTCAGAGTCAGACACGCCTGCATTTCCTTTTATTTATATTAATGTGTAGTTTCTGAGTCGGTTAGAACTCCGTCTGCGCTCACACTTTCATTTCCACTCCCCTGAAATAGAACCGGGAGATTTACGATCGGGAAGTTCTCCTCTGTTAAAAAAGTAACAGCATTTGAAAACTTGCATTTTAGTTTAGTTACTACATAATTACTACATGATTGAAGTCTATGAAAACGTAATATCATTATTATATCTGTTCATGCTGCTTAACAAAATGTCATCATTTTAAACAGACGAGGGTTCAAAATGTCATTCAAAATTTAGCACAAATGTTTGTACACACCCTCTTGCTTCATTGTATCATATAGATGGACTTTACAATTACAGACTGTAGTCCATCTGTTTTCTTTGTTTTTGTTAGTCCCCTATTGGTTCTTTGTTCTCTATTACTCAGAAGCATCACAGAACAGATATCAATTGGGTGGTGTATTGTTTATTGTCAGTTCTGCAGTGACACTGGTGCGGTGAGGGGATAGGAATAATGCACTGACCAAATAATACCTGATCTGTGGTGGTGTGGGCTCCTGACCATTGGAGAACAATGTAAAGGGGATGTACACAGTTGGTACTGTAGTTTATAAACAGATGGACTACAGTTTGGAAATTTTATCTTTATGGTAAGTGGAACTGATAGCATGGCCAATAAATGGAGCCAAAGAAGGTGTGTTAAAACTGACTGGTACTGTAGTTGCATTTGATAATAATATACGTGAATATTTTTTAAATTGAATGCTCTAAATTGCCCTGTATAGTGTGTGTATGTGTGTATGTGTGAGTGAGTGTGTACCCAGCGATGGATTGGCGCCCTGTCCTGGGTGTATTTGCCCAGCGCCCGAGACGATCTCCCCTGGATGGGCATGGGGAACTCACCACCCCGCGCGACCCTCATAAAGGAATAAGCGGAAGATAATGAATTAATGTTTTTATTCCGTCCATTAATTTACTACATAGTCTCCATCAACCTGCGCATCCTGAACTTTCTTACTTCTAGTATAATGGGTTCCAGTGCAAAGCGCAGGTATTTTGCAAATTTATAATATAAGGCGCTTGATGTATATCACCTCGTTACCTCAATGACACGAGGTGCTTGGCTTATAGCAATTTGTGAACTGGTAGAGTGGAGGGGATGACGTGGGGTGGCTAATGTCAAGCTAATGCTGTAAGGCATGCTATGAGTTTCTTGTCATTTGTAAAGAGGAAATCTGACTAAATGTGTCAAATCACGTAGGTAATTAACGCTTTCTTCCCAAAAATGTTAATTAAGAGGAAATTAAAGAAAGTTATCTTGCCAAATAAGCAAATCCATGAGTAACTTCAATGAAACATGCCTGTAAAAATGCTTGCCAACCGCGCGTAGAATGGGAAACGGCTAGTACATACATAAATTACATAAATTAAAAGCGACTCGGTCAGCTTAACAGACTCTAACTTCGTATTATTAATATTATTATTTTTATTATTAGTAGTAGTAGTAGTATCTATATTTATAAAGGACTAAGTCCATGCTCAACTTTACAACATGGCGGTAACTTTTGTTTTTTTTTTTTGGATACCTTCAGAGACGTGCAATCTGTTGTTCTTAGTCATGGAAGCATAGTTATACAGTCTGCTTAACAATACACTGACTACATGAATACTTCCGGAGTTTATGTTGGCGAGGCAGGTATAGGACCGGCAACATAATACTGGGGAAGGGCTCAATTATGCAGCGTATTCTATGCTGTAGGTTGGCTAGTTATTATTATTGTAGGTATATGGTTACTCATTGCAATTGCAGCAAAAAAAAAAAAACAACTGCTGCGCTCTTTTAATGTCTCTTAACACTTATAGAAATAATATTTGTGAAGATGCACATGATGTCGTTTGACCTTCACATCACAACCAGCCTTCTCGAATCATTTAAAGGACTATCTTCTTGATCTTTTGGCCCAGGGTGCAGACCCCTCTCCCCCCATCTTTGTCTCCTGCATTAGCATGGATGCCTCATTATCTCTGTACTTGTACATAATGGCAGCAACTGCTCATTGGGGTCAGCGCTCCATGGCCCCATGACTGCACGCCTCATCAGCCGTCTGAGAAGCTACAGAAATGAGGAGGAATGAGGAAAAATGACCCCCCGTCTAGTGCTAATCTGTCCCCTTATCCACACGCTCAGAATTGTCTGTGTTCGGCGCCACTACAAAGAGTGCTCATGCGTTCCGGTGATTATTTTCACAAGACGAAAAAAATCTCACTTTAACCATCAAAACTTAAAAGTTGTATTGGAGCCATTGGAACAGCAGGATCTATTTGTAGCATCAGGTTTTAAATGGTTGTGAATGGACTCTTGTTGTATTTAAACTTTATTTTCCCAAATTCTTTGTGATATTATAAGATTTATAAAGATCTTAAAACATATGCATTATGTATCCTCATCTCCATTTCTCACAATAGTACTCAACACTCACCTGGTTTTATATATTAAAATGTATTTATATTTTTTTATATTAAATCTTACAAATCTTACAAGTTTCTTTCTTAAAAACGTTCACGTGTTTGTGAGTGTCACTCGTCCTTTCTCTAGGGCACAGCTCATTATACATTAATATAATATAATGCATAATAATAACAATAAAACTATCTATTTATACTGTTCAAAATTATATTTTTTGCATTTGTATCTTAATAAGGTAATATAATGTCATTAATCAGTGTGTTGCTGTAAAAGACAATAAGAATCTATATTGTTGATGTTTGATGTAATTAGTGTTAATTGTTAAATACAGTCTTATGCAAAGGTTTTAATAACCCTTTGTAAATTACATGTTTTATTGATTCCATTGGTGGTAGATAGGTAGGTAGGCAGGGAGTTGGTGGGCTTGTGGGTGGTTATTTATTCAATTTGTCAGTCACAATACACCAATTGTATACGCTATCAAAAAAAATAGATGTAGATATGTTTTTTTTAATTATCACTAATGAATTTGTAGTTAATGACGGTAATGGCCCATTTAATTTAGCTGGTGTTTGTGTGAATGTGTGTTTATATGTGCTCATGTACAGGTGGCATGAATGTGTGTGTATGTGTGTGTGTGAGAGAGTGTTACTTAGGTGTACTTGCATTAGTATATATGCTTGTGTGTTTTTAAAATGATTTATTGATGAAATTGGATTGAGTTGATTTGAGTGTATATGCATGCAGTGTATATGCATGCTCTGTGGGTGTGTGTGTGTGTGTGTGTGTGTGTGCGCGTGCGTGTGTGTGTATGTGCATGTGTGTATGTGCGTGTGTGTGTGTGTGTGTGTGTGTGTGTGTGTGTGTGTGTGTGTGCGCGCGTGCGTGTGTATGTATGTGCATGTGTGTATGTGCGTGTGTGTGTGTGTGTGTGTGTGTGTGTGTGTGTGTGTGTGTGTGCGCGGACACGTGTGTGTTTGTCTGTCTCGGGTTACGGCATGTCACCTCAGAATCTCTGGAGTTGTAATAAGCCTGTGTGTGTTTGTGTGTGAGCGTGTGCGTGCGTGTGTTCGCGCGCGGCCGTGTGTGTGTGTGTGTGTGTGTGTGTGTGTGTGTGAGTGCGTGCGTGCGTGCGTGTGTGTGGAGTGAGTGAGTGAGTGAAGTGGCGATGCGGGTGTGAGTGCGGGGCTCTACCCCGTGTTTCCGTCTGATTATCCGCGCCATGTAATTACATTATCTCTCCTTTTATGCAGGATTGTTCGCCAAGGACTAATTGATAGATCCATGTTTAATTCATCAATCATTAGCATCAAATTTGACAATTAGGGTTGATTGTTGAATTCTTGATGGAGATGAGGCCAGTCGATTATTTATTCTTTTACCCGAAATGTATTATTTCACAGCATTAGGTTGCACCACCTCCTGTGGAGGGGCATCTTCAGTACAATGTGTATTCATTCAAAAGTGCTGGAAAATGAATTTTTCTTATTTAAATATAGCCAATTTCACTTGTAGGTTTCTGCAGACATGCTTTAAATACACTTTTACACTGATTACTGGGGGAAAATATGGTCCCTAAAATTGGGTTTTATCCCAACAAGAAGTAAAATCTTTCATCCGTCTCTCTGATTATGTTTGACCACCTGCCTAAACATGGCAGGTTTATTAGCGTACCTTCTCGTAGCTGGACCTGTAATCATGTCTGCACCTCAACTTCTACCTTTGTATGTGTGTTTGTTTGTGTGTGTGTTGTCTCAGTTAATGGCAGCGTTAGGAAGCATCTACACACCAGGACTTTTGTCATATGACAGTCCATCACATCTACACTGGATAGACAGATATGTATGGCCACGCCTCCAGATATGTATGGCCATGCCTTTAAGCCCTTTTCTACACATGCTTAAAAGTGTTCTGACAACGTTATATGAAATAGTTTAAGGAAGTCCCTTTATAGTTCCAGCTATACTGTGCCACTGTGCACAACTTACATACCATAAATACCTGGTAGAGTAAGTTTAATGCAGATAACATGACGTATCAAACTCCTGAGTCAAAGACTAGAATGGTGATCCAGTCCACCTCATCCAGTGTCAGTGTCTGACCTCACAAATGCTTTTCAAAATAAATGAACACAAAAGCACTGAGCCCTAACTTGAAGTAAGAGCTTATACCAATCAAAAGTTAGCACACGCCTCTTTTTGGCCCCACTTATTGTACGTGATCAGTTCCACTTATCGTATAGATGGACTATGTAGTTCTACAATTCCAGACAGTTTGTGGTCTACTGTGTCAGTCCCCTTTACTCTGTTCTCTAGTGGTCAGGACCCCAAAAGTAACTAACAGCAGGTAATATTTAGTCTGGGCATTATTCCTATCTCAGCAGTGTCCCTGAGGTGTTTAAATAAAACTACAGCAGTACTGCTACGCTAAACCACCCTCACCGCACCAGTGTCACTGCAGAACTGACAAAAATTACACCCCCAAATTCTTGTTCTGTGATGCTCCTGATCAATACAGAACAGAGAATCAACAAAGGACTAACAAAAACAAAGAAAACAGATGGACTAGTGTGTAATTATAGATCTACAAAGTCCATCTATATGGTAAGTGGAGGAAACAGCATAATTATCATAGGCTTGTGGTCAAGTATCCAGCCATGTGACCTGAAGGTCCCCAGTTTGATTCCTGGTCTCACCAATTACCATGGCTGAAGTGCCATTGGCCAAGGCACCTAACCCCAATTGCTCCCCAAGCAGGGCGGCCCACCATTATGTTTCATATTGTAAAGATAAAATATAACAATTTCTTATTTTTATACATTACAAACATGATACTTGATCCCACCAATACGACTAGCCCCAGTCTGATCCTGATCACAGTTATACATTTATTAGCAAAACCCAGCTTGACAAATGAGATATGTTTAGATTAAGTTTATCTTCTTAGGATTCTGGATCCACACACAAACTCCAGAATGTTTTGAACTGTTATGCAGCTACTCACCCATGAAAATCTATTACCTGTTCTTGAGGGAATCTGAAAGTCACATGAAGTTTGGAGTTCTGTAGTGATTGACTCTGCAGAAAGTTGGCAACCTCTTCACACTATGTGCATCAGCATCCGCTGACCCTGCTCAGGCAGTTTACGTGGCCTACCACTTTGCGGCGAAGTTTCTGCAACACTTCCATGTTCTTATAATACAGCTGACTGTGGAATATTTAGGAGCGAGGAAAGTTCATCACTGGATTTGTTGCACAAGTCTATGCTGGAATTCACTAAGCTCCGGACAGGGAGCCATACTTTTACACTTTCTGTTTGAGTCCCAGACCTCACCATGATGTTGGGGTGGGACGTTCCATAAAGGTTTTGACATGGCCTCGACGTACATTCGATCCAAAAGTTGACACGTTAAGGACCTTACTTCAGAGCATAACCGGCGCCGATTGTGGCTTTAATCTCTTAATCACCTACCTACAACAGGGAGAACCACTGGCCTGAGGAGAGCAGGGTAATTATTGGTGGCCTCCTGCAACAGATGCGTATATCAGTGTGATAATGGGGCCAGCGGTTTTATTTAATTTCCTTTTTCGTTTAAAGACTTTGGGAGAGATGCGTATGCGTGAAAAGCAGTCAGGGACAATATTATGATACGAGCAATAAAACGACGCCACCAACAATACTGATGTGATTACACGTCTCCCGAGCTGACAGATATAAGAATGCCCCGTATTCTCTCAATTACTAACGAATGGCTTCTGATTGTGCCGAGGCATCTTATCTCCCGCCCGACGCTCGGCTGCGGCACAAAGTAAACTCTGCTAGTGCAGGCTCTTGTTAGCCTAATGCGTCGTAGCCATTAGCGGGAGTAATAAGTGTATCAAATTCGCATAATCATGTCTAATTAGTGTCGGTAATTATCTTGTTGGGTGCAGGAATATTAATCTTGCGGTGCCCGTAAGGGAAGGGCGTCTCTCGGAGGGAGGGAGCGGCGGAGAGCTCCTGCCTCATGCTGAGGAGCGCGCTCGCTAAATTAAAGCGACGGAGGGAGGCAACAGGAAGAGAAAAGGCAGAGCGACGAAACAAAAGACAAAACACTGATAAGTTAAATGCAAAACTGCGCGCAGACAGATGGGCGGGATAGCGTTATTAAGAGTTCTGTTGGACGCGCACGGAACTATTTTTAGGAAGGCCATCTGTGTACTCATTTTAGTGTAATCTACTGCAAGGGCTGAGTTCAGAGACTTGTAAGACTGTACAAATTGATTCGATCCTTATTATCTGATGACATTACAGATTAAAGATGATTAGAGATGTTGGTTGCTAATCTAATTTGTCTCCATGATAAAGTTTCGCCTGTCAAAGATGAGAAATTTACCATGATGGCAGGTCCTGAAAACATCTGTGGTATGTGGGTGGATTTATGTGAAAATAAGATAAAGGGATCGATGGTTGTGTAAATATAGAAGAATAGTAATGGATCCATACATCAGGAAATTAAGAGATGGACATGTGTAAATATTTGAATGCATACATTAGTAATTGTATTGATGCATTGCTGTGTATATTTATTAAAATAAAAATAAAAATGTAAATGTTAATTTGTTAATAACCTTAAATCTCCAAACGTTCTTCATTGGTTGTTTTTAAATTATGACACAATGTTGCATTTGAACACATGCGTGTTTTTATATACTTTTTAGAATTTTGATTATTTATTTTGTGTGTAATGGGGTTTGGTGTGTGTCATCTCTATAGCTATTGGCACATGGTTTGAGTGGAGGAGAAGACATGAAGCGCATAGCATTTAGCGATTGGCACGCGGGTAGATTGGAGGGGATGATGCGAGGTGCTTGGGGTATAGCAATCGGTGCACAGGTAGAGTGGAGAGGAAGACATAAAGAGCTTGGCATATAACGACAGGCGCACAAATAGAGTATAGGGAAAGACACAACACGCCTGATGTATAGTGATTCGCACGCAGGTACAGTGGAGGGCATGACAAGAGTGGCTAATGTGAAGGTAATGCCGTAAGGCTTAATACTAATAATGTATAAGTACATATATGTTAATAAATGAATCTGTATATCATTCATGAATGGATGAATGTGTATTGAGTTAGTACGCTGACAGTTGTATGTGTGCATGTGAGGCTGTGTATAAAGAATATAATACTGATATTGATGAATATATATATATATATATATATATATATATATATATATACAGTGCCTTGCTAAAGTATTCCGGCCCCTTGAACTTTTTAATCTTTTGCCACATTTTAGACTTAGACATAAAAAGTGAGACACAATCATAAAGTGGAATGAAATTTATTGTATATTTTAAACCTTTTTTTTTTTTTTTAGAAATAAAAAACTGAAAAGTGAGCCTTGCAATATTATTCGGCCCCTTTACTTTCAGTGCAGCAAACTCACTCCAGACGTTCAGTAAGGATCTCTGAATGATCCAGTGTTGACCTAAAGGACTGATGATGATAAATAGACTTCACCTGTGTGTAATCAAGTCTGCGTATAAATGCACCTGCTCCGTGATAGTCTCAGGGTTCTGTTTAAAGCGCAGAGAGCATCATGAAGTTCATGGAACACACCAGGCGGGTCCACCTGATACACACCACCCAGATAATGTTGTGGAGAAGTTTCCCAAGCTTTAAACATCTCAAGAAGCGCTGTGCAAGCCATCATATTGAAATGTATGGAGTATCAAACCACTGTAAATCTACCAAGACCCAGCCGTCCCTCTAAAATTTCAGCTCAAACAAGGAGAAGACTGATCAGAGGTGCAGCCGAGAGGTCCATGATCACTCTGGATGAACTGCAGAGATCTACAGCTGAGTTGGGAGACTCTGTCCATAGGATAACAATCAGTCGTACACTGATCAAATCTGACCTTCATGGAAAAGTGGCAAGAAGAAACCCATTTGTCAAAGATATCCATTAAAAGTCTTGTTTAAATTTTGCCACAAGCCACCTGAAAGACACACCATATATGTGGAAGAAGGCGCTCTGGTCAGATGACACCAAAATCGAACTTTTTGGCCACAATGCAAAACGTTATGTTTGGCGTAAAAGCAACACAGCTCATCACCCTGAACACACCACCCTCCTGTCAAACATGGTGGTGGCAGCATCATGATTTGTGCTTGATTTTATTCAGCAGCAACTGGGAAGATGGTTGAAATTGATGGAAAGATGGGTGGAGACAAATACAGGACAATTCTGGAAGAAAACCTGTTGGAGTCAGCAAAAGACCTCAGACTGGAGCAGAGATTTATCCTCCAACAAGACAATGATCCAAAACATAAAACAAAATCTACAATGGAATGGTTCACAAGTAAACATATCCAGGTGTTAAAATTGCCAAGTAAAAGTCCAGACCTGAATTCAATAGAGAATCTGTGGAAAGAGCTGAAAACTGCTGTTCACAAATGCTCTCCATCCAATCTCACTGAGCTTAAGCTGTTTTGCAAGGAAGAATGGGCAAAAATATCAGTCTATCAATGTGCAAAACTGAGACTTGCAAGTGACCCCAAGTGACTTGCAGCTGTAATCGTAAGGGTGGCGCTACAAAGTATTAATGCAAGGGGGCCGAATAACATTGCACACCCCACTTTTCTTTTTTTATTTAAAAAAAAAAAAAAGAGTTTAAAATATCCAGTAAATTTTACTTCACGAATGCGTCCCACTTGTTGATTCTTCACAAAAAAAATGTATTTCAAATCTTTATGTTTGAAGCCTGAAATGTGGCAAAAGGATGAAAAGTTTGAGGGGGCCGAATATGTTTGCAAGGCATTGTATATTTATTTGGTAGATGATTGGTTACTGTATGTGTGTATATAGTTAGTAGTGTATGAATGGGTGAAATGAAATACATGTACTGTATATTATTATAGCCAGACACATAGATGAACGCACTGATTGAATTGTGAGACTATGCTCTGCTGGCTCGTTACAGTCGCTCAGTTTGTTTATAAAAAGTGAGTAAGTTGGTTTCGATGTGAATGGGTTTATAAAGCACTGTCTCCTCTCTTGGTGTTTGGGTGGGCCGGCGTGGTTCTTGTGAGCCGGATTGACGGCGGGTGCAGACGTCACACAGTTCCCGCCCCGGCCGTGGCGCTAATGACGGGCCCCTCTGATTGGAAGCAGGCGGGAATGCCGCTGGGGTAGATGGATGTGGCTGGCAGTGAGTGGGGGGAGAGCTAATTACTGTTCCGAGTGTATCTTGTTAATTAAGGGCTAATTAGTGGCAGAAAGCGAGAGGGGGAAGGGAGCGAGCGAGTGAGAGAGATAGATCGAGAGGATGGTGAGAGGCGATGACTTCTCATGTAGCGAGGAGAGATGAACATGGAGAGGTGACAGACCCCGTTGTGGGGGGAGGAGGGGGTTTAAATGGAAAAGACGTGTGGAGCCTCTGCAGGGAGGGAAAATGAAGAAGCATTAATCACATGATGCAGGAATTCAAATTCCTGTTTATTACTGATGGATTTATCAGATCATCATAAATATTCTTTAGGGCTTCTTATACTTATTGCAATGTTACAGCTAATTAAAAAAAAGTATTTTAAACTAAATTAGGACTGGCTAACAAGTAGCCTCTCTTTAAATGCCAAATTACCCCCTAAATTGGACTCTTGAAATGCTGTGACTGGTAGTTGGGTCCACTCGGATTTGAGGCACTTTAATATGTTTACCGTGTCTGAGCTTTAAACAGATTCAAATAACACTTTGTTAAACTATTTAAACATTTTATAGTTTTTTCCTGATACATTTAGCTCTTTACATATAAAATATAAACACATTTTAATAAGACCGAAAAGGCTCTGCTAACATTGTTCTAGAATGCTACTAAATTGGTGATTTAACTGGCAACAGGTGATGTCATCTCATCACTAATTCTCCCACTTTTCGAGTACCTACAAGACTTAAATCTGGCATTGTAATTCGCCCATCATGTCTGAAAAAAATTAACAGCTTCTCACTTTCCTAAATTGGATGGTTTGTTCAATATTGTCATTGAATGCAAGACCCCTCCCAGTCACATCAGGATCTTCACGAGTACCTACACGGCTGAAATTTGGCATCATGACTCCCTATCATGTCCGTGGTAAAACTATTTTTTGCTTTCCAACAATTGACTGTTCGTTTGCTATCGCCATTGACGCAAATTTTTGGATGGATTAGGGTCTTTGCAAGTATTTTTTGCCACATTTTATACATTCAAAAACAATTGTGTTTCAAATTTCACATTGTTCTCAAGTTCTCCACAATTGCTAATTAGTAAGGATATAAGTGTGAGTGGACAATCTACCAAGATAGGTTGCAAGAATTACTTTACTAGCCAATTGTCCCGTTGTGTTGATGTTTTGCTGCAAATAGTGTAACAGTTATTTCACACGTAATCATAAAGTAATGCCGTTGAAATAGCAATCCACCAACGTCAGAGTGCACCAGGCTCTTAAAAGGAACAGCAAGTAACATGCTGATTGGTTTATTACATGTGATACACAAAACATGTCATCACGAATTTAAAGAGACCCTGACGCGCTTTAAATCAAGCTGTGGGATACACGGTTAGCAGATCGCTAAAGATTCCCAACAGAGTAATATGGTGTGTGCTTGTTTTTTCCTCAGTGATAATTTGAACCCTGGCTGGTTCTTTACTCTGACTAAAGCCTTGACTGTACTATTGGTTTGTTCTAAATGCTCATCTTTGGTTCTCACAGCTGAAGGCTTTTATGGTGTTGTTTCAAAGAGACAAGAAGGGGGAAATCGTAGTTCTATAAGCTGCTGTAAAAGCATTAATGTGAAAAAGCTCTACATACCTTCATGACTCTATAGATTTGCATTTAAACAGAATTTTGTTTATTGTGGTCTTTTAGTATCTTTGTTTTATATTCTTGACTTGTAATAATCACACTGTAAAAATATTATTACAGATTACTGATGTCTGAATCAATCACCATACATTTGTAATATTTCTCATCATGTCCAACGTGCACCAAGAATCAGCTCAGCTAATCAGAATCAGCTCAGCTAATCTAAACAGTTACTGAAAATGAGAAGTCAGTTTTTTTTAATAAGCGAAAACAAATAGAAATACTTACAGTGGATTTGTAGAGCGCCTGTGTGCTTCCTTTAAAGGTGTTCATGCATCCAGCTGGTGCTGTACAAATAACCCTTTTGTCTCCAGCCAATTTAAAGTAACTTTCGATGTTTTTGTAAACCGCTGTTGGATGTTTTGAATAGCGCTGACCAATGACTGGAGACTTACTGACCTCACATGCGTTAAGAAAAAGCATTTCTTTAAACGGACGCATATTTGCCCCACTTTTACAACTATATAAAAAGTGGCTCCCAACTAGATAAAGTTCCAAAAAGCTCAGTTTAAATCTTAAATGCCACTTTTTCTGTTTTCAGGTGCCTCTCACTCGAATAGCAGCACCTCGTTGCAGTCTGGAGGCATGGCTTCGGGACTGGGTGTGGTCTCTGTAGGCGGGGCCAAAGAAGGAATGCATCAGCGCTCTTTCTCAGTGTCCAGTGCCG
This sequence comes from Xyliphius kryptos, assembly GCA_025769995.1. NCBI lineage: Eukaryota > Metazoa > Chordata > Actinopteri > Siluriformes > Aspredinidae > Xyliphius > Xyliphius kryptos. The sequence continues at coordinate 707 of JAOUQT010337307.1, read as the reverse complement.
AGCAGTGGAACGAGGCCGTCAACACCAGTGGTGCCTCAGGTGTGTCGCTAACACACACACAAACTCTCTCTTTTTTTTTTCTTTCTCTCTTTCAGAATCAGTACTAGAATAATTTATTGATCCTTGAAGGGAAATTGCATATATATAATGTTGATTTATTTATTTACACACTACTGATCAAAAGTTTAAAATCGCTTGCAAAATTCCCTGTTTTTAAAAGAATAACACAATGTCATGCAATTCACAAACAATATTGTCCATTTTAATTTAACTGTTTCAGATGATTTTTAGTGAATTAAAATATTTCTATTAAAGCCTATTTTGTATAGAGGCTTATTTTGCGTAGTCCTATTATCAGCAATTACATTTACTGTACATGTACATTTAGTCATTTAGCAGACGCTTTTATCCAAAGTGACTTACAAGTGAGAGAACAACACAAGTCAGTATTATTATGAAGAACCAGCTACACTGTAGCACTATCAACCCTGTGCATAACTCGAACTGACATGTTTTTTTATTTAGTCATATATATATATAGCAAGTGTCTGTGGAAGAGATGGGTTTTGAGAAGTTTCTTTAAAATGTCAAGTGAGTCAGCCTTACGGATGTTGTTGGGAAGGTCGTGCCACCATTTAGCAGTGATGAATGAAATGGAGTGAGAATTGGCACCTCGGTGAGTTGGAGTCACCAGGCGACATTTGTCA
>JAOUQT010337299.1:0-13056 GCA_025769995.1 Xyliphius kryptos | reverse complement strand
GGGGGTCTTGCTAAGTGCCTCTCATTTCTACCTGTTGTCAGTTCCATTTGCACAACAGCAAGTGAAATTGATTCACAATCAGTGTTGCACACTAACTGGACAGGTTGATTTCACAAAAGTGTGCTTGACTTGAAGTTACATTGTGCTGTTTAAGTGTTTCAGCTAGTTTTTTTTTAGCAGTGTATATTTATCACATACATTTAAGAAAGGTCATTTACATTCAGAAACGTACATAAGTATTTGGTCCCCCAAATTTACCATGACCATATAAATCATGCCACAAAATGAGCCTAACCAAAAACATTTTCCAGAGTGCATGACAATGGGCCTGAATAAATCCCCTGAATTAAATATTTTAAAAGTGTGCCCCAATATTGAATCTTTAGCATGTGACTACAATTTTGCAATATATTTTTTTGTGTGTGTGTGTGCTCTTCATACCATGCGCTACAAGTGACTGAGGACATTGCCAGGAATGTGGCAGGAAACACAAAATCAGTATATTACACCAAATCGATAACCAAAGTCCACCATATTACCCAGTTCTGTTTTAATGCCCCAGTTCAACAGGTCAACTCAAAATAACTTGAATTCTGAACAGCAGTCAGCAACGATTCATAAACTCCCTGAGCCTTTAGACATTTTTGTAGGGTTTTGGAATTTGGAACCATCACTGCTCCACTGCTGAATCATAATCACAGCTTCTCAACAGCTGTGATTTGTTATGCCGAGATCATAGATCACAGTTAACACAGAGTGTTCTTTATAGCGTATGCGTGTTGAATGGTAACCATGACAACGGCCATAAATAATGGTTTTAGCTGCAACTTTATTTACCGCATTTCTGTCACTAAACAAAACCAAGCAAAATAAATAACACTGACATCAGAATCGGATATATTTAGTCCAAAGGTCCTGGTATTGGCAAGTCTGGAGGTCTTTCGGTCAGAGGTTTTATTTTTAACTCATTAGCTTATTCAGCTAGTCAACATGCAATGGGATAGCCATTTCCAGCTGTTAATAGACCCGACGCATCAGTGTTTACTGACAATAGAATTGCTTACAAACATCACAGAGTAGATTTTAATATGTATGGAGCCCCAGTTCTTGGTTAGTAGCATGTCCACCTCTCAGTGCTGGGGATCCAGGTTCTAAGTGCAATTTCCATGTTTTCTCCGGTTCCCTCCCACGGTCCAAAAAACGGGGATTCAAGGTAAATTGTTGCGTGCCCAGCGATAGATTGGCACTCTGTCCTTGGTGTATCTGCCAAGCATGGAAAGCCTTCTTCCCTAGATCGGCATAGGGAACCCCCCCCCCAACTTAATATAGGTTTAAACAGGAAATAATGAATGGATAGAGCTTGACTGTGTGCTCAGACTCGGTACAGGTGGGTTACAACCCCAAAAATACCAGAATCTCCGAAATCAATGCAAATTAAAAATAAATATTGTGATGGTGGCATGGTGACACTGAGGGAGGAGAGGTGGAGCTGATGGTGTTGTTCATTAAGGGTAATTAGCGCAACTAATGCGGTTCTGTCTGATGACATGTGCAGCCTTTACAAGCTGTATAATCACACACACTGTGGGGATAGAGATATGGCATTGAGCTGCAACACATCAGCCAAGATCTGTATTCGACGTAACAGTCAGAATAACATGTGGATAAAGCCAGTCCTGGGGTTGTGAACTCCTGGCTCCGATCCTCATTCCTTTATCCCTCCTCGTTACAGATATATTTTAATCACCTGACCTCAACCTATTACACCATACAGTCCAATGATGTCACCAGGAAGCAATTTTATAAGAACTGTCTTAATATCTGATGTTTATAGGGTACAGAAATCAGTTAGTCATTGATGGTATAGGATTTTTATCTGACTTTTGATTGTTTGTTGCAATGTTTGTCCAACACCCTGTGATTTCAGGCACAATGGCCACATTCTGACTGTTCAATTCCAAATTAATTGTAATGGAGGCAAATAAAAATTATCTTATTTAGGTTCTCACTAGGGTAAAATATGGTTGTGGGAAGGTTCCCCAAGCCCAGCCAGGGGAAAACACTGTTCCAAGTTTCAAGCTCTGGGCAGATATACCCACAACTGGGCCCAATCTATCTATAGGGGTAATTTAGAGCAACCAGTTTTCCTTGAATCCGTGTTTTTGGACTGTGGGAGGAAACTGGAGACACATTTTGCTTCGTATTTCCATTAATGAAAAATAAACATGTCTGTTTTTTTTTATCCAAAGCAACTTACAAGTATCCCAACTTGATTGGGGTCAGAACACAAGGTTGATGCAGCATCCTGGAGCAATGAGGGTTAAGGGTCTTGCTCAAGGACTCACATTAGTAACTTCAGTGGACCTGGGATTTTAACCTACAGCCCTTAGATTGCTAGCCTAACCACTAAGCTACCAACTTCCTGTTACAAAACATCAACAGTAAATCTAACAATTAATTAAAAGTCCCCCCCGCTCTGCTTCTCCAAACGCAGGTGTAATACTGAGTTCTGTGACCAGTGGATTCTGTGACCTTAGAGGGCACTGTAGTCAATTTAGACTACATTAAGAAAGAAAAACTTTAATATACATGCTTTTCTAGTATTTTGTGTCAAAATGTTTAATATTTGAGAAATATTCTGTGAAAATTACATAAATTCTAATATTAATGAGGTTTTACTGTTTGATGACCTGACTACCTTTCAGTCACAAGACAAATGCATATTTAAATAACAATTTGTCATTCCACTTCTCCCCTCTAGGTTACCACAGCTAGTTAAGCACTTAAATTTAAATAAAGTGTTTCATTATTTAGTTTATATCTTAAAAGGTCATTGTTGCAAAGGCCACAAAAACAGATGCCATTTACAATTTAATTAACAGCACTTTATAAAAAAAATATTTAAAAAAGTGTGCATTGGTAATAAAGATTTTTAGGCCATATGAAACTTCTTGCTTTCTTGATCAGCCCTTAAATATTAACACGGCTCCCAAAATAAACCATAGCACTGCTGCGGACACCCTGCTCCATTGGAGTAGGTTTCAGGATGGTCATGGCAAAAAAGGGCTGTGGTGGGCATCCATTCTCATTTCTTAAAGGTGGCAACCCCACTTCTCACAGTTCCCAGTGGGCCTTAAAAAGTAGTTTGATTAAGCCTTACTCTTCAAAATGTTTGCTTCTTTGGGAGTGGTAGCTCAGTGGTTAGGGTGTTGGACTATCAATAAGAAGGTTGGAGGTTCAAATCCCAGGTCCACTGACGTTACCAATGTGGGTCCTTGAGAAAGACCCTTAACCCTCATTGCTCCAGGGTCCTGTTTTAACCCTGGGTTCTGACCCCAATCAAGTTGGGATACCTGTAAGTGGCTTTGGATAAAAGCGTCTGCTAAATAACTTAATGCAATGTAATGTTCTTCTTAACGCACTTCTAAGAATTTGAGTGTAAAGATCAAAGTATTTGATCCTTGTATTAACTGATGGTAGCAGTTCAGCTGATGTGTTTTATGGATACTTAGACACATGCAGTTCATTATTTGATTTTTTCATAGCAGACTTTGCAGCTTTATTAGAAAAATAGCCAGCAGTGTGAAACGCCAAGTGAAGATATTTGAATGAATATCACATCCTCCTTCAATTGTTCATAGTTCACACGTGACATCTCGTTTTCCGAGGCGATCCCCCAGGAACAATGCTTTTTTTTTTTTTTCTTTATGCAGCAGGTATTTATAGAGCTGAATGCCTTCAATAATGCTTACATCGCTGCTCTGCAAAGAGGCACATCAGGCTTTAATTAGGCAGTTCAGTCCCGTTCAGAGCAAACTGAGACTAGACCTCAGGCCCAGGCTTCCTTTGAACTAAACCAAAGAGTCTGGATTCCATTATGCAAAATGACAGGGGGTTCGAGCCCACACTGTGTCTTATGATGTAAGATAATATAAGAACGCATTACAACTTCGGATTATTTTATATTTTAAGCGGGGCTGGCTTAAAAACCATAGCAACGTGTCAAACAGCATCAGAAAAGAGAAGCGGTGGTCACAAGTGAAAGTTTATATCACTGACGATTTACTAGAAAATTAAAACAAGTGATTCAATGGAATAAATAACTGAAGGAGTGAATACCTTAATGGTCCAAACGTCTGACAGAAACTGTACACACTAGTCTAACAAAGAAACACAAAGTTCAAAACATCTCTATGATGGTTAATATACTTCAGCTTCCTTTCTTGGCAACATTAAACATTAATGAGATATCAAGAGCTAGCAGGGCGCATCGTTTGTGGAAAAAAGGTCGCCGTCTCCACCCCTTTAAATTCGAAACATCACCATAAACCCGGATACATGTCAACATAAAGCTAACTGTTTGACTAATTACTTCCTGTTGGGACCATTAAACACCCACTACTTAGGCATTTTAAGTCCGGGTTGTAGGCCATTTGGAGATCTCCAGGTTTGTAGATTTATTCATTATCTTCCGCCTATTCCTCAACGTCTCGGGCGCTGGGCAGATACACCCAGGACAGGGCACCAATCCATCGCTGGGTACACAGTTACACATCCACACACACTACACAGGGCAATTTAGAGCATTCAATATACCTGGAATCCATGTTTTTGGAATGTGGGAGGAAACCAGAGAACCCGGAGGAAATCCACACAGACACGGGGAGAACATGGAAACTCCACCCAGATTGGCATTCGAACCGGGAATCCCCAGCGCTGAAGAGGCGAATGTGCTAACCACTAAGCCCCTGTGTCGCCGTTTGTAGATTTAACTATGACTAAATAAAATAAATTTAAAAAAGTTTTGACTTAACCACAAGACTGAGTGGACCCTATTCCAGGAAAAGGAATTTGATGGGAATTTTTTTTTTGCTGTTTTAAAGATATTTACATTCAACTCACATTTCATAAGCCATTTAGATTTTGTAATTCATTACATGATAACATGGCAGCACGGCGGCTTAGTGATTAGCACGTTAGTCACTTGGGATATAGGTTCGCATCCCAATCTGGGTAGAGTTTCTATCTCCTCCCCGTGTCTGTGTGGGTTTCCTCCCACTGTCCAAAAGCATGGATTCAAGGTAAATTGACTGCTGCTCTAAATCATTCCATATTGTCTTTTCTGTGTTAGTGTGTGCCCAGCAATGGATTGGCACCCTGTCCTGGTTCTTCCCTGGATGGGCATGGGGAATCCCCCTTCCATGACCATAGTAGAGGATTAAGTGGAAGATGGACATTGTAGTTCTATGAATACATTCTGTATTGGAATACTGTGTCGCATTTACTTTGATCTAATGGTCAGGACCCAAATATTACCACCCCAGAGCAGGTATTATTTTGGTGCATTATTCCTATCCCAGCAGTATCCCTGAGATTTTTAAATGAAACTCCAGCAGTACTGCAGAACTAAAACCCCCTCATTGCATCAGTGTTACTGCAGAACTGACAAACAATCCACCACCCAAATGATACCTGTACTGTGATGCTCCTGACCAACACAGAACCTACAGGACACTAACAAAAACAGAAAAGCGAATGGACCAATTGTAAAACTACAAAGTAAATTGCTTTAACGGGATTTGTCTAAATTATTATTAAACACTTTAAATCAAAGCCACTCACAAAATGAAATGCATTAATAAGATGTTGCAAAGAACATGGTCATGCAATTCTGCCTTACTTTATTTTAACAAGCTCCTGGTGGATTTCTTTTTTACGGCCAGGTAGGAGCTTTTTGTAAATGCATCGTAAGAAGCCACAAAGATCCTCTAAACCCTAACCTTTGGGTTATGTAATGTAGGTTATGTAATCTTTTCATCAGACGTTTGGGGCAGCTGTCGGCGCCTCAGTACAGCTGAGGAAAAGGGAAATCATAAAGTATAGGTTTCTGATGTGTTTGAAGCCACAATTTGTCTACATTTTTATACACTATACAATTTAAATAAAGAAATAATATTTTATATTATTTTATAATAATAAATTACACAGTCAGTGATTATGTACTTGGTTTCTAATACACTGTGCACTTTAATATCCATCCTTCCAGACATTATCTTTCACTAAATCCTCTATTAGGGACGCGGGTGGGAGGCAGGGTGCCAAAATATCACAGTCCTCACAAGGTCTCTTTTGTTTTCCACCATTGCTTCAGTTTGCACTGAGGGTGTTTAAGCTAAGAATATTGTAAAGCTGCTTTGAGACAATGCACAGTTGCAAAAAATGCTGTATAAATAAATTATGAATCCTATAATACTTAATATTTCTATAGTAAGCAGAGGGCTTAAAGTTACACCCTTTAATAAGCAGCCACAGTTGCATTTGTACTTTTATAGGAAAGACCTAACCCACAAATTTTAATAATACGTGGGTGTGGTAGCGTAGTGGTTAGGGTGTTGGCCTAGCAGGCTAAAGATTAGTGGTTTGATCCCCAGTTTCACCCCAGTTGGGCCTTGTGGCTAAGGATCCAGCCTTGTGACCCGAAGGCCCTTGTTTTATTTCTCAGTCCCTATAGTCCCAGACCAGTGGCTGAAGTGCCCTTGGGCAAAGCACGGAACCCCAATTGCTCCCAAGTGCCGTATACAAGGCTTCCCACCGCTCTGGCCAAGTGTGCTCACTTTATCAGTGTGTATGTGTGTGCGTGTTTTACTGCATGGATTAAATGTGGAGGACAAATTCCTCTGTGTGTAAGTACAGTAGGCAAAAAATCTCACTTTAGTACTTTTAATGATAAAAAAAATACATAATGTGATGCAATAATACCCACTGGTTATGTCGGTCCATGCATTTCCATACCAATGTACAGTATGTACAGTATTTTCACAACCACCATCTAGACAGGTACATTACTACCAAAATACTGTTGGGTGCAAAAAATGGAGTTTCATGTAAAGTAACAGTGGACCTTCATTTAATTCCGTGCATAATCATGCTTAAAATATTCTCCAATGCAGAACAAACCTGAAGAACCTACTGTTTTAGATGTATACACATAATCTTTTTAGATTTTGAGGTCTCGTGAATTAACCTTCACATTTATTTAGAATTAATTTAGAATTCACATTTATGGTTGAAAAAAAGCTTTAATAAATACTGTAATAAATAAATACTTCAATAAATACTGGTCCTTAAATCGCTTCTTGGTAGTTTGTAAAGAGTATATAAACCTCCTCAGAGATGGATTTGTGTAGGTTACAGATCAACAGGGTGGATTTGTATAGGAAACACATACACACAATTTTAGAAATTATATATAGACTTCATTAAATGTTTCAAAAACCCGATCTACTAACGTTTAGCATTATTCTGTACCTTTATAATAACACCTGCTGCTGAAAAAGACTTCACCCATTGGAATATTCCCTACTCGCCGCTATCCATGGTTCTGGGTTATGAGGATTTGTCTCTCTGCATGCTATTAGAAAAGACATTTAATTTCATTCTAATCATCTCCAGTCCACTGGGATGGTGATGTGTAATTAACCTTAATCAAATTGCCTTGGAGCGTATGGACAATAGCGACATCGCACTCACAGAGCCTAAGAAAAATGAAACGCACAAATCTGCCATGTTCTTATTTGCTATAATTGTACAACAATACCGCTCTGATTTCCAAACACTGGAGGTGTGATGGAAAGGTCTCATCAGCACTTATCCGTAATTGAAATTCAGCAACACTACTGTAGTAGGCATTAACGAAAACGATGTAGATTTTATACCCCGTCGTTTAAAGCAAATTGCATGCATAATTACTGGACAACATTCTGATTAGACAGTTTCTCCTCAGTGTTGATTCAGCATCAATAAGAATGATACTTCTGATAAACATACTGCAATTTGCTGTAATTAATGGTAATTTTGACGCATGGCACCACTTGAAGTCTGTATGGGAAACGAACTTGTGCTATTTGGTGAACACAGCGAACGCTAACAGAGCCACTAAAGTGAAACCAAAACGTTTTCTAATGAAATGTACATGAAAATATTGGGTCAAACACAAAATCTTTGTCAAATTAAACCGCTTTTGGGATTTTTAAAAGCTTGCACATGCTTACAGTTTGAAATAAGCTTAGTTGGAGATCCTCAGCTGCTCCCATGATGCATTTACTGTCCATTTTGTCCATAAGTTTCACTTACGGCGATGGACTTTGTAGTTGTATCTGTTTGTGGTCTACAGTTTACAGATAAGTCTGTTCTCTAATGGTCAGGACCCCAATAGTGCCAATACAAAGCAGATATTATTTGGTTGGTGTATGATTCCTATCCCAGCAGTGTCACTGAGGTGTTTAAATGAAACCACAGCAGCATTGCTGCACTAAAAACCCTCACAGCATCCATGTCACTGCAGAACTGACAAACAATCCAGCATCCAAATTATATCTGTTGTGTGTGTACCTGTGATGGTCTTCACCAAATGAGAACATGGAACCAACAGAGACCAAAAAAAGCAGATGGACTACAGTCTGTGATTGTACAACTACAAATTCCGTCTAAAGTATAAGATAAATGGAGGATATAGAAGATGGAGCAAGAAGGGGGCACGTCCAAACTTTTGTACAGTATGTTGGTGACAGCCTGCATATGTGCTTTACCCAGTGTGCCTTTCTCTGAGCTTTCACTACATTTCACTGCAACCTGCAGCGTGGAGCCAACAAAAATCGTCTACGAGTTTCCACGCACATGGAAGGACAGTCAGCATTTCAAGATACTGCAACAGTCTTTCTTGTCTTTCCATTAACACATTCAGGTTTGGAATGATGTTCAGTCGTTGGGTCCCAGTTTGAATGTTGCCCCCTCGATCCGTGCGGCTCAAAAGCTGCAGCATTGATTTCTGACTAAAGGCGCACACAAAGAGCCCCAGCTATAGGTTTGGTCTGATTTCTCCAAGGTGCTTTACAGTGATGGTCGGTCAGGAACGCCACGTCTCTGGGCCAATTAAATACAGATCAGCACGCGGCGCGAAGAACCCCGACAGCAGACCTCAAGAATAGATCATTACCGCTCAACAGTCTGACTGGTTTTAACAGCCAACTGTCTTGAAAAGAGAAAAGGCGAAACGCTCGAGACAGACGGTGACCATTGTTTTTGTCACAAACGATATTTTTGCCAAGACCATGCAGCCTGTCTAGATGCAATGCAAGTTCATGGATGCAAGTATTTTTAAACAACTCTTTTCTATATCTCGCTTCCACAGGCCATCTGTGTCCTTCTCTCTTCTCGCCAGCTCTCCTCATACTCTCATATCCAAGTGTAAACACACACAAAAATGCATCGTCTGCAGAGCCACCCACACTTTTCCCAAACTGTCACAATAACTTCATATTGCTTTCAAAGCACATTGGAAGATTCCTTGTTCAAATACCTGGATTACACATAAACGCACTACAAAAGTGCAGAGATACACCCCTTAAGCAACAAATTCAGGTATTTTATTTGGACAAGCATCAAGCATAAAGGTGCCTAGTCCTGCACACTTCCAATTTTGTGAAAACTAGACGACCATTTCCTCCACTTGTCATATAGATGGACTTTGGAGTTTTATCTTTTTTTAGTTGGTCCCCTGTTGGTTCTCTTCTCTATTGGTCAGGATTATCACAGAACAGGTATATGTTGGGTGGTGGATTGTTTTTTCGCAGTGACACTGATGCTGTGAGGGGGTTTTAGTGCAGCAGTGCTGCTGTAGTTTCAGTTATGAACCGGGTATTTCTAGTTTTCCCAACACAAAAACACACACTTCTGTCTGCGTCACATTCGTATCAGTGATTTTTTTTTTAAACTGCAATCTGGAATTCAATTGTTAAAGAAACTGGAAACCTGTTATTCAGTGATCAGCTTTGACTTTAAAACCAGACTAGATCACACCATGGAAGACCAGGTTCAATAAACACACATAGATCTAAAGCTCTACCATCTGTTCCGTGATTTATTCACATTTATTATTAAACACCTAATTGACACTGCTGGGATAGGAATAAAGCACCAAACAAATAATATCTGCTCTGTGGTGGTACTATTAGGGGCCTGGCCATTAGAACAGATAAAGAGGACGTACACAGTATGCAATATAGTCCACAAACAGATGGACTTCTATCTGAAATTGTAGAATTAAAGTCCATTTTTGCAGTAGGTGGAACTGATCACATGGACGATAATTGAGGCAAAAAAGAAGATCTTAATAATTGATTTGGCCTCATATATTTCAGCGCAATGCAAGCATCTATAATTAATACTCTATAATGGTAGAGTAAATAGACATCTGCTTGTAATTTATACATCACCCTTCTGTACATATTAGATTTCCAGTTTTATCAAACTCTGGTAATTCTATGCATAATATATAATCAACTCCATAATCAGTGTCTCAAGATGTAGTTTCCAGTCAGCACATCAGAGTTTCCATAGTCAGGCTCTCAGACCCTGACCAGAAGGAACTAAATCTGATGAAAGTTGACTTGAATGAGTGTTTATTCAGTCTTCACAGATTCAAAACAAACGGTATTAAAAATACTTTAATAGTGTAGGGTTTAAGTTTACAAATGATGTGATATTCATATAAGTTGAAAAAAATGTAACTATTTTAATGACCGATGAGTCTAAATCAGTGTATCACACTTGATGCTTATTGCATAACACTAATTAAAAGCTAAATACTGTATTAGATTGAAGAGTATAAAGTAAAACCCAAGTTAAAGGTCTTGTTATTTACTGTATATTAAACCAGCCTTGGAAATTTCTTCCAGAGCTTCAGAACAAGCATATATACACATGTACTATGTGTGTGTGTCTGAAGCTCTGGGAGAGAATTCCAAGGCCGTTGACATCTCACAGTCAATGAAACCACACTGTGCTGAAGAAACAAAAATGTTCCAGTGAGCTAAAGATCTCACGACTGTCAGATCTGAACTGCTTTTAGCTTTTCATGCAACACAAACGCTTCAATCGCGGATTATATAACACGAGCTTGCTGAGAAATAACAGTAAGATATCAAAATCATTTTGCAACAAAATATGTAGTCATGCCAAAATATATTTACAAATTTATAGACATCTTCTCAATGAATAGCATTATTTAAGGGTTTAACCTGTTGAAGGTAAAACATACTTTTACAAGTTTGAGCCCATTGTTATAACCCAGAAATTTGTAAAAAGGTGCGTGGTAGCTCAATGGTTAGGGTCTTGTGAGTTCAAATCACAGGTACACTGAATTTACCATTGTGGACCCTTGACCTTCATTGCACCAGGATGGCTGTGTCAGGTCTAATTCTGTATTCTAACCGCAATCATTAAGTAAGTATACTTGTAAGTCAGAACACAATGACAATGCGCAACACCTGAACACCACTTCTTGGACATTCCAATCCAAAACCATAGCCAATAATGCACCCCGTCTTGCTGTTAACGAGAACGTCTACTCTTTAACGAGATTCAAGTGGCTTTAGGGTGATTTGGGCTAATTTAGTTGGAAGAACAGACCTAGCACTGACCTTCCAGTTCATACAAAAGGTGCTCAGTGAAGGTCATGGGATAAAACCTTACAAAACTTGTCAAAGCTTGTCTTTATAGACCTCGAAGTGGCTCGGTCTGCACCAAAAGGGATTTTAACAAACTGTTGCACAAAGAAATCATATATTTAGGTGATATGTAAGGTTTACCATTTGTACCATTTGGTGCATTTTACTTCTTTCCTGCAGTTAGTTCGAAAAAAAAGTTTTTTTTCCAAAAATATAATCAACAAAAAACAACAAAACGCAACCAATTATGCATAAACTAACGTTTACACCATTTACAGAGAAACGTCATGACAAGCCGGGCCAAAAAGATGCTAGTCCATTAATAGAGCATGTACATGCCAGGTTAACTGAATCAGATATTTCATTTAAGTCCATTTTAATCATTTTTTTTAAGTATGTATATAAAATTGGCAAATACCAGAAAAGTAAAAGTATAAATATTTGAATGAGGTTCTTTTTTTCATTAGAAAGCTTTCGGCTTAAAGAGGAAAAGTAATCAATTAACATCCATCATGATGAAGATGATCATTATCATACCTATTTATATTTATGCATAAGTAATCATTCAGACTAAATAAAACACTTATCATTTCAGATCAAGCAGCAACGCTCTTGTTCAAGGCCTTGCTGCAGTTATTGGTTTTGCTATTATTTAAACGTCTGTTGTCTTGGTGAAACATTTTCACGGAAGAGGAAGAGCTTACTGTCAGATCTATCTAAGCAAGGTTTCTGCCTGGGAATATGAATATAAATAACCCAGCTACCACTGAAACCCCGAAGCAAGCGCCATACTCTGTGATTACCTGATAGGGTTATCAATCTCCGCCAATCCCGTGTGTTTAAATAGCATGAGCGCCATTTTTGTTCTTTTCTGTCTGCAACTCCAATTCCTGAAATAGATACCAAAGAAAAAAGGAATCATGGGTTGTAATGGTTAATTCTTCTTCTTCTTCTTTGTCTTTCGGCTGCTCCCTTTCGGGGTCGCCACAGCGGATCTTCTGCCTGGTTGTAATGGTTAATTGATTTTGTTTAATTACATTAAAGCCTTATTAAGTTGATGTTTACAGTACATACTCGAGCTTTGTGTAAGCTTTAATAAAACTCGAAAGCCTAATATAAGAATAGAAAAAAAAAAAAAAGATGAAAAGTCTCATAACAACAAGGTTAAAACCCATGAAAAAAACTGCTGCCTGGCAACTTAATTTAAAACGACTCAAATGTATAACATCATTATTGACTAAGGTCTAGATCACCAGCAAATCTGCAGCATGAGTGATAGGCAAAAGAACACTACAATCTTGGGAAATTCAGCATTATTTTTTTCTAAACTTTATGAAACCTGAACATGGCAGCACATACACTACAGCAAGGATCACTTGCAAATTTTCCTCTTTTTTAAAGACAAACACAATGCCATCCAATTCATGCAATACTGTCCATTTCACAATTAATTTAAGTATATCAGATTATTTTTACACACTTTTATTCAGCTTACGTTGTCTGTTTGTCTGTTTGGTACAAATTTTGTAATCGATTTTTCGACCACTTC
>JAOUQT010337283.1:0-13057 GCA_025769995.1 Xyliphius kryptos | reverse complement strand
TCCTGCAAGAAGAATGGCTTAAAATCCCTCTGACCACTGTGCAAGACTTGTATGTGTCATTCCTAAGACAAATTGACTCTGTATTGGCCGCAAAACCAGGTGTTTCTGTTTCAATGTATAACCCCTGTATGTATGTATGTATGTATATATAAATACACAAACGACATCAAGGCAATGAGAAAACCAAAAAAAGGATGTATATACAACACATATAAAATATTTCTACACTATGTCAGGTTTGTGATAACCTTGGCAGCCTGAAATGGCTTAGTAGGGTTTCTGGTTCCAATGTTCACAGCTGGTTCACTCATGATGAAGGTGACAGTTTAAGTTCAGTTTTGGACCGTGGTTTTTGCCCAACATTATTTATTTTCACATGTTGGACTTTACCCGTTCATGTACACCAGGTTGTTTATGATTCATGCTGATATTTGTTTCTTGTCTGCACTTAAGTCTGTGTTTATATTGGAGATATATATTCCTTTTTGTTTTGTTTTTATTAGTAAAGTATTTTGTTTCTTAATTTGTTCCTTTATCTTACTGTAAATAAAACTAATTCCATGTTAAGTTACACACCGTGCAGTGTATTGTGCAGTAATCTCAAGTACGATTAAGTAAATTCTCATAGGAATGTTTTTGTTAGTTTTCTGGACCATAGTCCTTCGTCTTTTTAAATAAATCTTTTATTTGTTTGACTACGCTTTTCATTGATGGATAATCATTTTACATCTGTTTGTCCAAGAAGTTTCTTCTTCATTACAGAGATCAAAAGGCGATATTTTTATACTGACAAAGCTGCTACATTTTACTACACACCTGACTGCAATCCCACCTACACTAATCAGCCAAATCTTTAATGGGAATATTTTTAATACATTGCTTACTTTCAGCTAAGTTTTTATGGCTTTGCATCCCTCTATTCTCATACTTACTGAACATGCTGTATATTTGTTTGCTGTTTTCTGTAATCCAATCAATGCTTAAGTTTTTTTATTAATTAAATCATTGTAGATCAGTGTGTAGTTTAGCATATGTTGTCTGATTTTTCCTGTTTTTTGTTTTCCACATTGTTCTCCTTTGCCATTGGCGTGACCTATCCATGCCACTCCCAGATGTAATGCCATTGACACATTTTTACAGAATTCTGTTTTTAAATTTGTACTCAAATCCATTGCTCCAACTCGTCAGAACTCCCCAGTATAGAAATGTTATTTTAGCTACCCCTGTTATTTCCCCATATGAATTTTATTTAATTGTTGTGTACATGATTGGTCTGGTGGAAAGACTGTAACTGGAATAATAGTTTTGACAATATGAAAGTTTGGATTATTTAAATCCTTATTTTGTCATTTGCAACTTTTCAAATATCTAGTTCCATATTGATGTCTTATTTTTTCCCCAATTTCATTCTGTACATTTAGAGTTTTTTTTGTTATTCTTTTGTTTTATTTCTTCTTTAAGTTTTTCACCATAGATTTCCTTATGCTTTTTAAATGTGTCTCTAATAATATCTAATGTTCATAACAAAAATGATGATGTCAACCGCAAAGGCAGTGATTCTTATGATTTTATTAATTTCGGTGATAGTTCTTGTTATTCTTGTGTATTTTTTTTTTTGGGAAATAGTGGGCTAACTGCAATCACGCAAAGACTTCATTAAGAGCCCTGTTTAACTTGTCTATTATCTACGAAAGTGTTTGTTAAGGCACCGTTTCCATTCATTCCGTGTCCAGGCTTCCGTAATACATGAAGTGGTTTGTAATATGTAAATAGAATCTAACATGAAAGCAGTGTGTTCGGAGACTGTCTTGATAAACAGGGAAAGCAGAAGAAGTGCTGTATGGCAATACCTCATATTCAAAGCAGATACAGAAGGAAAGCGAAAGGACATTAACAAGCCGGTGTGCAAGCACTGATTTAGAAGGATTTCGACAAAGTGCATTAACAAATAATCTGGCCAAGCACCTGTAGAACCGGCACACAGATTTCTATAAAGTATATTGAGAGGTTGATGATTGTTCCCATGTTAAATATTACTAAAACATATAAGTGTCTGATAATATAGTATCGGTATATTTATCATAATATCTTTGGTTAAAGAGCCGTAAATGCTAACAACAGCTAAGATAACTAGGGGTTACATTATAGCATCCAACAGCTAAGTAAAACCGGTGTTAATTAAAAACAGAATATATTTTATTCTTATAGAATATATTATACTGTATAAATTCTATACAGTAATTCGCTGTAAACAGGCGAATGAACACTAGCCTTAACTTTAGTGTGAATTATTTTAATGCATGAACTCTTGCTGTGTACATCTGTGACTGTTTTGTAGTATTAATTGCATTAGTGCGAATAGTTTTTTGTAAAGAGAATAATGTATATTTTGGTAATTGATAATTAACCATTAAGTAAAGTTTTATATCTTTATATCACAACTTTCTGGTAGGAAAGTGTAGTCTATTAAAAAGTGCACTATTATATAACAGAATTCTTGATTTTCAAAACAAGTTATTATTTGAACATTTTGCCTATTTAATATTCTTGATATTTTCTTAAATCTATAATACAATTTAAAATATGTAACATATAAATTAATACATATTAATAGCTTCAAAAGGAAAATAAGCTGTGTATCTTTAAATGCTTTCTTGATCTAGTCCAACCATGAATATATATCCTTCTGTGTTCTAGTTTTTATAACTAATTCTTAGTTGCCCCACATTTCTTCCCTTGATCGCACACATTTGTTCATTATCAATAATTTTATAAACAGTATCATTTAGTCTATTGGCAATAATTTTTCTAATATCTTGTAATCTATATTCATTAGACTAATTTGTCTCCAATTATTTAGGTAATATCTCCTTTCTTGTATGTTGATTATATAATATAATTGTACAAAGATTTGTGTAATATCTTGTTCTGTACTCATTCATTATATAGGTCAGGGAACGGAAACTAAGGGCAGTAGTGAAAGAATTGTCAGAAGTCGCTGAAAGATTTAGCCAAAGGCTGTGGATAAGGAGAGAACAATCTGGTTGGAGAAATGCACAGTAAATGTGTGAGAGGCTTATGTAGGACAGGAAAGTAAAGGATGTGTTGTGTTATTTAGGTTGGCGATGATGTATTGTGTAAAGATAACATGGAACTGGTGGCACTGAGCATGCATTATCAGTCCCAGTGGAGCTTCATACAACCTTAGTTACCAGGGAGGCCATTTTGTAGTCATGCTTGTGGATGGTAGGTGTGTTAGGGCTGCAAAGCTGGCTTGGAGGGGGGGGTAGATCTGGGATGCCAGATTTAAACTTTGAGCCTTATGGAAGTGTCGTGGGCCAAATTCAGTGAAACACTGATGAGAGAAGGTGCCTACCTGAGATGAGATAAGCGCAGCGATGCAGCTGCTGAGGTTACAGTGAATTTGCTATGTTATAGAGATAATTTTTCTCTGTCACACTTAATTAATTTCATAAGCAACACACTATACTTGTTTATAGAAAGTGTAAAGTAAGATAAAGCAATCCAGTACAAAAAAATAGTGCAGGGAGAGTTTATTTATCACAAAAAAAACACAGGTGAGGTGAGAATCATGGCAAATAAGAAAATGGCATAAGTGGCTGCTGATTCCTATGCTTTAAATTCTCGGAAGCCAGCAGCTGTGAAAATTAAATGTTACTTATAAAAAATAAAGACACGGCAGACAAACAGTCTGTTAAACAGTCAGTTAAATAAACGCACGCACTCCCAGCTATATAGACAAGTCGGTTAGAATTTAGAATAGAATTCAAGTGCGAATCCTTAAAATTGCACGTGCACCTGCAGAGCGGCCACACCCCGGAGACGCACATTTCCAGACATACACACACACACGAGTGCGCAATCTGCAGAAAGAGACACAGCCCTAGTGAATCTAAGGAAGCTATTTTAATCCCAGTTACGCTGCTACCGTTAAATAATTGCAGCGCAGTAAAATCATTTTAGATCCCCGTGTTTTCTTTTTCAGGGAAACCGGGTCCAAATGGCTCTTTGTATGTTAAAGGTTGCCGACCTCTGGGGTAGACCAACTGGTCCGGGACTTTTGTCTACATTTAGACTCATTATTGCTTGTAAAATTGCCACTCCCATCCCGATCCCGCATTTGGGGACTATTCAGCAGGCTGCTGTGCTAAAATCCCCAAAAAAGATGGTGTTCTGTAGCAGGCTGTGGGGGTGTGCATGCCAGTTCTGAAGATTCAGCGTGCCATTGTCCAGAGTGCCCAAGTTCCCATGTTACACAGGCTGTGGTTGTGTCCACCCTATCCCACAGGATCCAACTTGCCCATGTCCATAGTTTCCAGGATCTTGTGCTGCAGCAGGCTATAGTTCTGTCCATCCCTGACCCAAGGATCCAACATGTCCATGTCCAGAGTGTCAAAGATCCTTTGCTGCAGCGGGCAGTTATTTCCTGCTCATTCAGCCCAGATCGGCTGAGGATGAGCCCAAAGCCCCTGTTCTGTTGTGGAGGTCACCACGCCCACTACCTCGGCAGGCTCAGTTCACCCTCACCTTGCTATGCAAAGAGCATCCCTCCCAAACCTTGCTACATTTGGAGGGTCACTCCCCCAATTTGCTTTGTTGGCATCAGTGCATCAGTGCTAGCCTCACTCAGGGCGCAACTCTCCCTACATAATTGCTGAGGCTCCGGTTTCCCACTTCAGCTCCATGAGGATCCATACTCCCCTTCAGTCATCACCAGGACCTTGTCCCCACTGCCTGACTATGAACAAGGACAAACTTTAGATCCAGGTATCAATAAATTGCCATGTGTAGAGAACAATAAGTTAACTAAATGTATGTTATGAAGGAGGTATTGTAGGATGCTCCCAAAGTAAGCTCATTAGGGAGGTATTTTGCCAGACCTGTAATAATTTTGGCAACCCTAAAAGACCTAACAGTGTTTTTGGTGGCAATGTTTTAAGCAGTCACATGATTCAAGAGGAAGATGAGAGACATCAGACCAAACAATGCAGACGTACTGAGGGCTGCTATTAAAGCAACCTGGGTTTCCATAACACCTTAGCAGTGCCACGGAGCAGATCGCCTCCATGCCATGCCACATTAATGCAGCAATTCATGCAAATGGAGCCCCGACCAAGTATTAAGTGCATTTACTGAACATACTTTTCAATAGACCAAAATATCTGCATTAAAAAACATTTTTACAGTTGGTCTTATATAATATTCTATTTTCTGAGATAATAATTTAATGTTTTTATAAGCTTTGTCTAATTCTATTTTACGTTGATCTTCTACCTGCTAAGTAAAAAATATAAAGATGCATCTCAATAAATTAGATTATCATGAAAAAGTTAATTTATTTCAGTAAATCAAAACAAACAGTAAAATGCATGCGTTATATAGATGTTGATTGTCAATTTCTTTCCACAGAGGCCACACAGATCCTGGTTCAGTCCCTGGTCATCTCGAGACTAGACTACTGCAACTCCCTCTTAGCGGGGCTACCTCTGAGTGCTATCTGTCTATTACAGTTGATCCAGAACTCGGCTGCAAGACTTGTATTCAATGTTCAATCCAAGTTCACACACCTACACCACTTCTCCACACTCTACACTGGCTCCCTGTAGTTGCTCAGATCAGATTTAAAACACTGATGCTCGCTTACAAAGCTAAGAATGGTCATGCACCCACCTACATTACAGCACTTATCACACCCCGCACTGCACCTAGTGCACTCCAGTTGTCTAGCACTGCTCGACTGGTTCTCCTATCCAGGGGGGACTATCCCCCATCAGGGGACAAGGAAGGCATCCTTCTAGACTCTTATCTGTTTTGGCTTCTAAATGGTGAAATGAATTTTCTATAATGTTCGAACGGCAGAGTCAGTAGCTACAGTATCTTCAAACACTGTTTGAAGATCCACTTATTCTGTACTTAGCTCAAATAAACCAATTTTTCTGCATTAGTTTCTTAAGAAGATTCTGGTAATCCTGGTTTTCTGTCTATTCGAAAAAGATTGTATTTATTGATATTGTTTTAAAGCACTTTTGTAAGTCGCTCTGGACAAGGGCTTCTGCTAAATATTACAAATGTAAAAGTAAGTATAAATATGGGTAAAACTTACATGACAACTCTGACTAACCTTTAGGGCTGATCGTGTCTCCCTCTATGTGGAAGACACCTTTGCGTAGTGTCACCTCCTGCAGGATGATGCCAAAGCTGAAGATGTCTCCTTTCTGTGTGCCGCCAGCAGGAAGGCTGCCCATTCTCAAGTGCTCTGGAGCTGTCCACAACTTCTCTAAACCAATAGAAGACACATACGTATTTATACTGATGTATAAAGCTTTAATTGGTCACAATCTAAAATATTTTACTTGCCTACTCTGATCAATGTGCAGGGTGCTTGCAATTTCCTAAAACATCGGAGGTTACAGTGGGTGGCAGAGTTTATAAAGCCCCAGTTATGGAACAGTCTTTCAATTTATTTTCTGCACTCAGACACTGTCTCAATATTTAAGTCTAGGCTTGCGACATATTTATTTAGACAAACAATAATAATTCTAAATACTCTTAAGTACAGTAGCAGATCTGGTTCATTGGCATTAGAACGTTCGATGTTTTGATGCTGTCTCCACCAATCTCATGTCTTTATCTTAGGGGGCACTAATGTATATGTTACCTTAAAGTTCTGCCTGTTAGATATGCTGCTATAGATAGCCTTGCCATAAATTGAACTGTAACATACTTCACATTGCTCAAATATATATATTACAATGATCATACATGTACATTTCTTTTTCCGCTGAGCTAAACACACTATCACTGGGAGAGTGGTAACCCTGACCTTGTCTCCTACACCCGCCTGATCCATCCTGATGGTCAACCTGGGTGAGCTCACATCATGTTGAATCCACTTACACACGCTTATCACTAAACAGACATTTACAGACTCTTTTTACATACTGTTTAATCTGTTATCTCCCAAAGAATCTGGTTCCTCTCAAGGTTTATTCCTCCTTTCATCTCGGTCATAGGGTTAAATAACTTACTGCCAGCTGTAACGTTAACACCCATGCATTAATTAACCAATAGAAGGCTATTACCTAAGTGGTGACCTTGTTTTGGCCACGCAGTGTAATTACTTATGAGGTTTGCCACACACCACTCCGCAATTGATTGTTTTTTTCCTATAATTTAATTAATACTATAGTTAAATAAATTAACAATAACATCTAAGAATTAATAAATTAATTAGGTATATTCCTTAGCCATGCAACAACAGTCCTTACTTTGACTTAGTCAGTAGGCAACTGATAATTACCCCATTTTAAATATTGCCTTTTCATATGACTTACTGCTGTTCTCTTTCTGTTTTTAGATTTAGTGTTTATTTAACATGAGAGCAAATGAAGTGCTTCATGAAGGCAGTTTAGACAACAAGTTACCACAAGCAGACTTACTTGCATAGTAGGAATGACCGTCCTCATTGTTGGGCTCGGTCCTGAAGCTTGAAAGGCCATAGTCAGTGATTTTTAGAACAAAGCGGTTATCCACCACACAGTTTGTGGACTTTAAGTTGCCATGGGATATGATCACACTGTTATGAAGGAAGGCCATTCCCTGTAAATAAATATCTAAACCTCATGAAACCAACAGAGGCTAATAACTGGAAATGCTTTTGAAGTTTTATATCAAATTACTAATACTTAGTATCCTCAATATTCATATTGGCTTGTTTTAAACAATAGATAAAGAAAGAAATGGACAAAAATCCAGTAAAACTATCTACCTTTACAATATCATTGATAAGAGAGTATTTAAACATCCAGTCCAGTGTGATGCTCTCATTTTCCAGGATGTCCTAAAAGCAACAAAAATATGGCTTAGATGACTGGTCCATTTTATACTGCATTTTTGGTACAAAAGTTTTTTTTTTGTTATATTTGTTAAAATTTGTTATATGATATATTGCAGTACTGCTGTAGCTTTTATTAAACGCTGTGTCAATTGTACACTTATTTAGACTCAACTGTGCTCACCCAACAACTCTGGGCACAAGGGCATGAGCAACCCTAGACAGGGCGCCAATCCACACACAATCACACACACAATTTGGGGCAGTCGTAGGCTTGTGGTTAAGGAACCAGTCTTGTGACTGGAACGTCCCTGGTTCAATTCCACGTACCGACAAGTCATGGCTGAAGTGCCCTTGGGCAAGGCATCTAACCCCCAGTTGCTCGCCGGGCGCTGTGCTGGCTGCTCACTGCTCCGGGCACGTGTTCTCACTTCACCAGTGTGTGTCTATGTGTGTGTTTCACTGCACGGATGGGTTAAATGCAGAGGAACAATTCCACTGTGTGTAAACATAGTGGCAATAATGTATCACTTTCACTTTCTTTCACATGTCTCATCACTATCCAAGTCTTAGAATCTTGTCCTTCATTGTAATGACACTGTTGATATTCTGTTAGAGACAGAAGAGGACTGTTGTGTTAAACTCTGATGTGGGACATACCGTCCTGTACAACTCACAGTTTTCTTGGTCAGTGCATGAACCACGTCTAAACAAAAGAATTTCCATTTCCTGTCCCAGTGGATTACACAGAAAACAAATGGACATCCATGTGTTCAGAATCTCAATATGCATCATAACAGAAGACAAAAAATAATTCAGCTTTGTTAATCTGGTTTAATTAAATAACGCCTAATGACCTTGCTGCTTCCGTTTAACCCAAACAACGCAATCACAGCACAGACGTACGTTTGTCCAGTCATCCAGAACACAGGCGCATTGAAGTGTCTAAAATTGGTACGGAAAATGGGACACTATACTGGGATGACACCAAAACTCTGAGATAAAGCAGGTTATTTAAAACCATGTCATTTTTCATTGTGAATGCTGAGGCGAATCAGCAATTTCCTGAGACTCCTTAAGCCTGATTCGTTGCTGGTTCAAAACCGTCGGGCAAATTAAAATTAAACTAAAAGAAAGAAAAAATTAATAAATAAATAAATAAACACAACTGCCCTTTCACTGGTCGAGCATGGAAATGGTAAGGGGGCAAATCTGGCTGCTCTCTGGGTGTGTGGGATGGAATACACTCTAGTGACACTAGTGACACTAGCCAATTGTGGGCATGTGGAAGAGGGCAGATAGTTAGACTGTTAGACTCCGTATTAGTAATGGACTGAAATAATTAGAAATTTGATAAATTTGGAGAATAAAAAAATAAAATCCTGTAAAAAACGGTTTATAATTTATTAAATGTGAGAACATGGGAATCAATAAAACAATCAAACCCACACTGTTATTTCTCTTTCGAGAAAACGTGACCCGTCAACCACGAGTCAAATAAGAGCCCAGGCTCTGAAATGTACGACAGCCATCTTTAAACTCCCAAGTTAATTACACAAACTGAGAATAATTCACCAGACACGTTCACTGCGTGCAAAACAAATGAGCTACTGGAGTGTTTTAATTCGATTAGCAAGACAACTAGCGCATTATTATTCTGCCTTTGCTATGAATCTCTCTGGTCAGCGGTAAAACTAGCAGGGATTTTAAATGCAGATTAGACATTTCATTACAAATTCAAGTTCAAGTATATTTTTATAAAAATAAACCAGATAACTACATCATCATTGGATTCCCTAGTTACACTACAATACATACCATAATATTTACTAATCAATTCATTCTAACACGTGCAAAATCAACGTGCAGCTCAGGGGGGGTTTTGGGTCAGCGGATACTGATGCGCATAGTGCGAAGAGGTTGCCAAATTTTCTGCAGAGTCAATCACTACAGATCTCCTGAAGCTGTTCTAGATGTAAAATCTGAACTGACGTCACATTGAACCCTATGGATTACGAATGGGGTGTCACTTAAGCTCATATGTAAGTCAAGGCAGGTGAGCGAAAACTTTTGGCAATACTGTGTATCTCAGTGTTATTTTACCTTCTGTCCTGTAAAAAAAAAACAAACATTCTCACGAAGGTATTTCGGAACCAGTGAATCAGTGAGATCTTCCTGCAGTGTATATTGCTGCTACATGAGACACTGAATACATATTGATTTCCAAATTCATGTATCGGTGCTACAGGAAATTAAGCTCCAAGAGGCTTTATAAGGATTTATATTAGACAGTCCATATTGAATTTTCTGTCCGGAATCCTTCAGTAGCATTGGGCTTTTAGTTAGCGTATAATTATCGTTATATAAATTACATACTCTCTATATTAATAACCGACTGTGTTTAGGCAAGATTTATTCTGTAATCGTAACTCTTCACGCTTGTCACTTCCTGTCAAACGCCGGTGGGCTGCATGATGCGCGGCTGACTGAGAATCCTAATCTCTTTTCGGTTGTTGCAGCCCCCGGGGGAGTTAAACCGCAGTTTCGAAATTTGTCCAGCGGCGAGCGCAAATTCTACGTTTGGAAATATCTGGTAATTGATGTTTAGCATGATGCTAGCTTACATTTGAAATATCAATGTAATTTAAAACATGCCACATTCAACAAATACTATCAAATACTTTCAGTAATTATTCCCGTGTATCCCATAATAACCAATACATTGTTCGGTGTTCTTTATTAAGTAGTGAAAGATAAAAATTGTACAGATCCAAATTCATACTGGCGTGTTGGAATTTGTCACTTTAACTATGAATTCTGTCCGTTTCTAATATTATGCTAATTCTAGAAAATTATGGGGCAGTTGTAGTGCTGTCGCATCCCAGAAAGAAGTTCGATCCCGGGTGTGGCTACGTGGCATTTGCATGTTCTCCCCGTTATAGAAGGGGTTTCCTTCAGGTACTCAAAAACATGCATGCTAGGTTAATCAGTCTCTAAAGTGGCCCTTAGTGTGTGGCTGTGTCCGAATGTGCCCTACGATTGACTGGGACCCTGTCTAGGGTTGCCAGGGTGGGCAACGGCTGGCCCGTGAACCTATGCGGATTATTCGGAAGAAAATGAATGACAGGGCGTTAAATGATGACACTGATTTCAGTCATTATTAGCCATGAAGAACCGTCATTCACAGCTGGCACAACACAGTAAGCGTTGGACCACACACACACCTTTCGCCCAGGTCAAGCCACATGTGTCGTTTCATTGCCCACAGTACGGTATGTTTAAATAAATAATGAATGCTTCTCAGACAGGAAGCGCATTTGATCCATACCTCCGTTTAAAAATCTCATGAAAGTTGCATGGCTGGTTTGTAGAGTGTGAGGAATCACTAGCAAATCCCCCCCCCTCCCCCGACACATTCAAAAGGAGCGAATTCCATTACAGCCGTCATTTCCTGCCGGTTTAGGATCCATTTAATCTTTATTATACCAAGAAGGCAAATATATTTGCATGGTGTGCTGGGCTCATTATGACCCGACTTACTGGCGGAAGGAATAATAATCAATGATTTTTGTCCAGTGGGAAAATAAATGGACCAGACCGAACAATATTTAGAAGTGTTCTGTGTCAGGTGATGGAACGGAGCGAGAGATTCGGGTGCAGGGGAAGAGGGAACGATTTATTTATGCAAAAAATATTCTATTCAAAGCTCATCTCAAGGTGGCTAAATGTATTAGCATTTAGGACAGGAGGGAGAGAAACAAGGGGCGCGATGCTTGACTAAAAACCCATGGAACCGTCTGTCTTCTCCAGCACTTCCCAACTGGCCACAACACAGCGGTTGGTGATGCAGTTAATTATGGCTTCGGAGCATGGAAACACTCAGCAGACAACAGATGCTGGAAGAATGGAGGCAGAGAGGGAGAGAGAGAAAGAGATTCCCGGCCTAACATCTGATAAACAACACACCAAACAATAAGAGTATATACTCATCACTGGATTAGAAACATCTGGCTAATATTAATTTTGTACAGCTTATGAACACTAGGAACAGACTCCACAACCTGGTGAACTTCCACCATATGCAATCCGACCCAGGGACGCTACAGCAGCTCCGTCAGTTCACTTCATTAGGTTTATGTGACCTTCTGTAGGATGTTTTCTGATGGATCCCTCACTCCTGGAGCAGCCCACAGGGTTATCTGTCTTAAAGTTGCCCTGTTTATCCATATCCACTAAATGTTGCCTTCGTCTGTGCAGTAGACCAGACCGCATCTGTAAGAGTAACCACTGTGTTGCCACCACCAACTGGGGAAATTTTAATCAGTGATCATATGCCACCTGTCACCTGTTCCTAATCCAGTGATCGTTCGGTATAGTGTGTTGATGGGGTAAAAAAAAAATTCTCAGCCTGGCGACAACCGAGTAAATACATAACCCCTCCCAAAATATAGATTCGTATTGACGGCTGAATCATTTAGCCTTCGACACACTGATTCACTCACTCAGGTGAGTTGTACGTATATCAGGTGTGTATTGAGCCCAGTAGGATGCCCTGTGCGCGCGCGTGTGTGGATAGATATACGGCAAGGCTAATAAGGGAAACCCTGCGACTGGCCCGGGCATCGTTTACATTCAAATGAACTTGTTATTCATTCTAAAACACTGGAAAGATCAAAGTAGGAAGCACATTGGATACTATACGGAAACACGTGACACATTAATAATTATTAATATTGTTGCTACAATGTTACAGAGTATCCTCAGATATTAGAAATAAGCGCCTGAGATGAAATGTAAACCTCGGGCGCCGTGTCACCCAGTGGCACCTTCTCAAATCTAACGCCACGTCGTCTCCCAGTTCCAGCGTCTCTCAAAACACCACGATTTTTCCTAAAAAAAAAAAAAAAAGCTCCGTCTGTTACCTGCGTGTCGTGCATCGGTGTCACCCCGACAACCAACCGAGGACGTTCTTTGTTTAATATCCACGCCGTATAGACTCCACAGACGATTTCTCCGTGATTTTTCTCCTTCCGGTGCTTTGTCTCCGAGGTAAATCTGCTCCACCTGTGTCCGTGTGTGTGTGTAGCGCGGGAGCAGAGCCGAGCCGAGGCTGTAGTTCTCGTACGCCGCTCGCACCCTTAACCCGCAGCGCTGTGTGTGCGCGCGCGCGCGTGTGCGTGTGAGAGAGAGAGCGAGCGGGGA
>JAOUQT010337275.1:0-13057 GCA_025769995.1 Xyliphius kryptos | reverse complement strand
GTTTTTGGGATGTGGAAGGAAACCGGAGAACCCAGAGGAAACCCACGCAGACACGGGATTCGAACTGGGAATCCCCAGCGCAAGAGAGGCAAAAGTGCTAACCACTAAGCCACTAAGCCTGTGTTCTTAGATTTTATATGTCAAAAGACTGTTATGTGGGTGGAACTGCTTCTCTGTGTTGCTTTATTCAGGCGTAACCGGCAAAGTTGCCCTAAAAGAGACACTTTGGCATGGTTACTTAGATTTTTGTTTCCTTTTTTCAATATATTTTTTGAATTGCCCTCATTTTTAAACCTAAAATATGGGGTTCATGCCAGAACCCACAGCTCATTGAAAACACTAACTGAAGAAAATTTTCCAAAAGTCTCCAATAACATCAGAAAAATTAGGTAGATTTGTTGCTTTTAAAAAAAATAAGAAGTTAGAGGGGGCGGCACGGTGGCTTAGTGATTAGCACATACGCCTTTCAGCGCTGGAGATTCCCGGTTTGAATCCCAATCTGGGTGGAGTTTCTGTGTGGGTTTCCTACGGGTTCTCCGGTTTCCTCCCACATTCCAAAAACATGGATTCAAGGTAAACAGAATGCTCTAAATTGCCCTGTATAGTGTAAACAATAAACATTTGTATCGTGTGTGTATGAGTGTGTGGCTGGGTGTGTGAGTGTGTACCCAGCGATGGATTGGCGCCCTGTCCTGGGTGTATCTGCCCAGCCCCCGCGACCCTCATAAAGGAACAAGCGGAAGATAATGAATGAATGAATGAATTAAATGCTTCTTTAAAAAGAAAAGTCTTATGCAGAGCTTTATAAATGTCCAGGCTCTGCGCTGATCTAAGCTGGACGAAAAGACTGAGCAAAAGGCTCGGTCCCCCATAGTTCGAAGCCTAGTGGGGGGAAGGGGGGGGGGCATGCTGCCTGTTTTATCTGAGGGTGTGGACTGATGTTTGAGGGTGAGGAGTTCTTGTAAGTTTGATGGGGCTTGATCTGTAACACGTTTGTTATTAAACAGAAGGATTTTGTAGTTTATCCGGTAAGATACAGGGACCCAGTGCAGTGATTTTAGAATGGGGGTGATGTATTCACATTTTCTAAACCTCATTAAGATTCTGGCGGCGATGTTTTGAACATATCGTAATGTCTGGATACAAACGATCTGGATTTCCCAGAAATCCCAACAAAAAGGCTATTGCAATAGTCCAGCCTTGAAGAAACAAAGGCGTGGAAAAGTTAAGTTATATAAGAATACAAGCCTTGCTTCATAAAAAAAAAAAACTTTTAGTAATATTTTAGTATTTAAGTTATATTGTATATAATAATGACTTACTGTGCTGCGGAAAATGCTGGCTTCAGACAGCTTCCTCCAGTTCTTCCTGTAGCTTCTGACCTTGTAAACCAACAAACCGATGGCAACTAAGCAGAGGACCAGTGCCACAGCCAGACTCACCCCCAGTGCTATTACATCCTCGGTCTTGAACCCACCCGATGGCTGAGGATCGCCTTCTGAAAGACAGGATGTGTCGCACATTCTAAGATCCTTTACAGCAGACCATAACTCCTTTTAGTGTGATCTAAATTTATATTACTGCATGCCTGACTCTGATTGGTTTATCCGCACCAGATTTCAACACAGAGCTTTATACAAACACTTACCAGCTACTTTATTAGGTACACCTTCTTGTTTTTACCCTCATATTTTACTTAACCATTAACAAGCAAATGCACTTTGTAAAGACGGTAGCACATCTATTTCTCTATATACGTTTCACTGCATGGAATGTACCTGGTCAAGTTTGCAAATGAGTCTATATTTAAAAAAATAATTGTATATACGTATTCATTTGTAATTGTAGATCTGTTTGTTTTACATTGTCATGTGTAAAATACTAGAGACAACAGCTACCACACATTCCTTTGCCAATAAATGTGATTCTGGTTAGTTTAACTTTTATATTCAATTTGTCCATACTGTGTATAAGATTTCTGTATGTGAAATACAGATGCAGCAAAAGATAAAATATCAGATGCATAAATCATTTTTAACTTTAAAAGCTAAAACTGAATCGTAAGATGGGTGTCCATGCAGTGAAGCGGTAATGAACACATGCTGTTTATGTGCCTGTACCTGTGTAGGAGCCGGATGTAGAAGTGAGATGAGTAGAAGTGGTGTCTGGCGCGATGGTGCTCGCTCTAATGGTGCTAGTGATGGAAGAGTCAGTAGTTACAGGGGGGATTGCTGTAGAGATGGATGTAGTTGTTATGGGCATGTCGGTAGTTGTAAGCTCTAAAAGGAGAGCAGGAACACATTTCAATCTAGCCATTTCAAGAAATACAGTCTGTTTAGTAATTAA
This sequence comes from Xyliphius kryptos, assembly GCA_025769995.1. Lineage (NCBI taxonomy): Eukaryota > Metazoa > Chordata > Actinopteri > Siluriformes > Aspredinidae > Xyliphius > Xyliphius kryptos. Next base: position 10,711 of record JAOUQT010337275.1, on the reverse strand, counting down.
TTACTTCAGTTTGAAAACTCATTAGGTATCAAAACTCTTGAATTAATCGAATTAAAATTGTGGGCGGAACGGTGGCTTTGTGGTTAGCACGTTCACTCCTCAGCGCTGGGGGTTCCTGGTTCGAATCCCAATCTGGATGGATTTTCCATCTCCCAAAGTGGGTTTCCTCGGGCTTCTCCGGTTTCCTCCCACAGTACAAAAGCATGGATTCAAGGTAAATTGGCTGCTCTAAATTTCCCCTATAGTCGGTGTGTGTTCCCAGCGTTAGATTGGCGCCCTGTCCTGGGTGTATTTGCCCAGTGCTTGAGGCGATCTTCCCTGGATGGGCATGGGGAACCCCTTGTGAGTCTCGAAGAGGATTAAGCGAAAGTGAATGAATGAATTAAATGTCCTGCCATCAAATAACGAAGGCTACTATTAGAGAACAGAGTAAGAACTTACAGATTGTAGAGAATCAGATAAACTACAGTGTGATCTTGTAGAACTACGACATGACTCTATAAGGTCAGCGGATTTAACAGTGGCCAGTTAAATTTAACAGTGGAGTGTAGAAACATGGAGGTGTAACTAATTGACTGAATTTGAGTTCAGTCAGCGACATTTTGTGCCAGAAAGTGAATTTAATTTTGCTCTCACCTGGTGTAACTTCCACAGTGAGAGCCGCTGTGCTCGATTCACTATTCGTTGTATCAACTACCCGCATCTGTAATACATTAAAGGCCAAATACTGCTATTAGAGAAAGAAAGAGGACTTAAATCTATCACTGCATCACTATCACTTAATATTCTCACCTGCATGTCAATGCTGCCTGGAGAAAGTGTCCTTTTTGTGAGTATGAAGCCCTCTTGAGTGATGTGAAAGTCACCATTTTCTGTAATCTCGAATCTTGCATCTGGATTTATACCCTGTAATGGCACAGACTTATACAGTGAAGCCAGCTTTTTGCGCTTTGATTTCTGCAGGAAAGTATTTTACAGTTAGATCATTTCGTTTTCTAAGCAAACAGGTTCAGGGACTGGTCATTGAAATGCGTTTTATCTAAATGTCTTACATCCGAGAAGTCTTCATCTGTGGCTTCAACCTGAACAGGCCTGTTACTGGTTTTGCTCTGCAGCACCAGGCTGCCCACAGCTGCGTCTGCTGAGATGAAACCGTCGTAGGTAGATTTGACAAATTGGGGAGGGTGCTGACTCTTTTTGACCACTTGTAAAGTAACAGTTGTAGTTGCAAACTGGTCTGGATTCAGATTCTCATAAGCCTGCAGGAATAAAAGATAAATCAGATGTCATGAGTCTTGTTTCCTCAAAATGGCAAACAAAAAAGAAAAACACATTTATTTACCAGCGAACATCATGAAGATCATATTTGAAGAACCCTTTTTATTATTGCAGTTAAAATTCTGCTAAGATAAGAACTTCAAAATGATGCACATGTCTATTTACTATTCTACAGTCAGAGGGATTGTTTACAAATGAAGAATCTTTACATATAAAGAAGTAAGTGGTCAAACAATGGGATATGTACGACAAAGCCCCACCCCCTTTTGTTTTCTTAGCATGGCCACCCTGCACATGAAACAACAATTCCTTCAAAGTTATACAAACTCCTGTATCAGGTCACTGTTTGTTTCTATCAGTCGCATATTTCTGGAAAAATGTCATCAACCAACCTGTTGCTCTGGAACTTCTCAACATAGCCAACATTAGGATACCTTCAGAGACATGCTCTCCATGGTTCTTAGTCACGGAAGCATAGTTCAACAGTCTGCTCAACAATACGCTGACTACTTGAATACTTCTGGAGTTTAAGGTGGCGAGGAAGAAATACACTATATTGCCAAAAGTATGCCTTGATTCACATATGATCTTAAGTGACATCCCATTCCTAATCCACAGGGTTCAATATGACGTCGGTTCACCCTAGAACCCTAGAACAGATGCGTGCTACCATTCTTCCAGAAGCGCATTTGTGAGGTCACACACTAATGTTGGACGAGAGGGCCTGGAAGAGGAAAGGGGCAGCTTCAAACTGTTCCCACAAAGTGTCTTGCTATTCTGAAGCATTTAGAGTTTCTTTCACTGGAACGAAGGGGCCAAGCCCAGCTTCTGAACAACAACCCCATACCCTAACCCTAACCCCACCTTTACCAAACATCACACTTGGCACAATGCAGTTAGACAAGTAGCGTTCTCCTGATAACCACCGAACCCAGACTCGCCATCAGACTGCCAGATGGAGAAGTGTGATTCGTCACTCTAGAGTACGCGTCTCCACTGCTCTAGAGTCCAGTGGCGGTGTGCTTAACACCACTGCAGCTGACGCTTTGCATAGCACTAGGTGATGTATGGCTTGGATGCAGCTGCTCGACCATGGAAACCCATTCCATGAAGATCTTTGCACACCTTTTATGAGCTAATCTGAAGGCCATGTGAAGTTTGGAGTTCTGTAGTGATTGACTGCAGATATTTGTCGACCTCTTCGCACTATGTGCGTCGGCATCTGTTGACCCCGCTACGTCAGATTACGTGGCCTACCACTTGGTGGCTAAGTTGCTGTTGTTTGCAAACACTTCCATTAACTTATAATACAGCTGACCGTTGACTGTGGAATATTTAGGTGTGAGGAAATTTCACGACTGGATTTGTTTCACAGGTGGCGTCCTAATACAGCTCCACGCTGGAATTCACTAAGCTCCCTCGAGCAACCCATTTCACAAATGTTTGTAAAAACAGTCTGCATGGCTAGCACTTGATTTTATACACCTGTTGCCATGCAAGTGATTGAAACACATGATTCTGATCATTTTGATGGGTGAGCAAATAACTTTGTCGATATAGTGTAGGACCTGCAATGTTATACTGGGAAAGGGCTTAATTATGTGTATACTACACTGTGGGTCGGCTAGCATAGGTTATTCTCAATATACAAGCTCATTGCTCAGATACATTAAGTATGACCTCAGAAATTCATCAGATCTAAAGGCCTACATGTATCAGATGTCCACCTACCATAACAGTCAGAATGATGGGTCCTGCTGTTTTAACTGGCTTTGTCATGGTGATACTCCCACTAGTGACATCGATGTTGAATATATCATCCTCATTTCCTGTTTGAAAATAGAGTTCAAACCAAGCATCTTTGTTAGGATTAAGTAAACATGTGAAAATGGAGTTCTAGTTTGGAAGGTTTTTATTTAAATATCATTTATGCTAATTATATAAGGAATTTTGTAACCTCCAACAAATTTGTATGAGATTGGATCATTTCTGTTGATGTCTCCATCAATAGCACGCACTGGCTCAGGTTCCAAGAACAACGGCCCAGTCTGTGAAAATGAGGAATGATAGTGATTCATTGCTTGTTGTTCGGTTATATCTAAAGAACTTTGAGATATAGAGTAATAACATACACAATTAAGCATGCGTGCTTTGAATTAAAGTATTAAGACACAACTTTTATTCAGAGTTCTGAATGCAGACACAATTGAGCAGAGATCGTCATCTAATCCAGCAGCACTGTCTGAAGTCAATAATCTTAAAGCATGTGAGCGAGTGTTTTAAAAATGGCTACGCACCTCTTGTTCATTTAGGTTGACCAGTCCACTGTATCCAAAGTTTATGCAGACTTTGGCTGTGCCTACAGTCGTCTCAACACACGGCTGGAACCACGGCGGTCGGTTATTTACATCAACTATATTGACCGTGATGGTGGTTGTGGCGGTATGAGACGGTGTTATTTTTGGAGATAAGGCTGTATCCTAAAATGTCACCAAAATCAAGAGTGGTTTCATTTATAGAATCCCCAAAAAGGGAACTTGATTTGCATTGAAATTATAGGTTTTATAATGTATATCACGTCATGACCCCAAGTTTAAATACCTGCGCAAAGAGTTTCAGACTGACTTGTGGAGTCACGTCAAAATCCAAGATTTTTTTCACCAAAATTTCTGGATTAAATACTGACTCCAGCTCAAATTCACCCTAAAAAGAAAGAAAAAGGAAAGTGTCCCACATCTGTGAACTGACATTAATCTACCAATTAAAAATTAATAATCCACCAGTACCCCTGGAGACTCAAGACGGTAATACAAACGATCTCCGTCAAGGTCCGAAGCCTCGATTTTCCCGACACTGGTGTCCACTTTTGATAGCTGGAAGAATTAAATATTTTAAATACACTGTCAATAAGATGCCTTTGTGTACTAATTGAACAGGAACCTGTAATTTTTAATGTGCTGATGTCAGATTTACCTCATTAACAAACAGGTTGTACTGGCTCTGTGCAAACACTGGTGGGTTGTCATTGATGTTTTCCACAACTACTAACAGAATTTTGTTAATCTAAAAGAATAAGCTCATTTTCAGTCCATCATGATTTGAGGGTATATTTGTTGGATGTAATCAATACCAAGCAATCTTACCGAAGGCATTCCTTGCTTACTGCATGTTAAGCCTACAGGCAGAACTGCATCAGGCAGAGTCTATACCAAATCAAAAGAAGAAACACTGACTCATAAGAGCTCTTAACCATATTAAAAGTGTAGTTTATTTTTTTAACACAGCATTTACCTCATAATCCAGCACTTTAACTGCCAGTAGTTGGTCATTATTTATGCGAAAGGCATCTTCTGGGTTTGATGTAATTTCAAGAGTCACTCCTTCCAAAATGGGTATTTTCAGAACTAGCTCATTGATGGTGTTGTTCTCCTCAAAACTCTTATGAGTGGGTGGTGAACATACTAGGACATGAGAACACCAAGACACATTCGGCGTTACGTTTGAGTTTTAATAACAATTACATTTGAAGATTTAATTTAATTATAATACTGTAATTTAAAAACCAATTGTCATGATTTTTCTATAATGTTATTTATAATACATTTTTATTTGTATACGTTGCATGGGAGATTTTTCTCTTAAGCACATCAGAAATGTTTTAATCATAAATCTGCTTCACCATGAGCCAAGACTGGCTACTGAATAAGCTCATTAAACATAATAAAAGCTCATCAAAAAGGTCTATAGTTCATCAAACCTGATTGTATTGAGGTAACGCCTGCTGAAGCTGCTTAATAGCAGAAAATTATTCATATTAAATAAATAAAAAAACACACTCAAAAGCATGTGTGTTACATACAAGGTGTTTCAAGCCAAAAAAAAAACATACCCTCAATTTATAGCCGTGTAAACAATCTAAGAAAAGCACACTTTACCTTCATACTATCTGAAAATACTTACTTTCTTGAGCAAATGTGTTGATGAAAAATCCAGCCAGGAAAAAGAAAACAATATCATTTAAACGATTTTTGAAATCCATGGTATATAAGGTTTCTGCTGTTCATTCGTCAAGTCAACGGCTGTTCTAAATGAGAGGGGAAAAGTTTTAGACCCTGTCTTCTCGATAAGAGCTTATCTGTATTTTATTGCTCATAAAGCCTGTCGAGGTTGGACTTTTCCCTCAGATGAACTCTCATCAGTCCCGGATATTTCTGTCCGGTCACTAATGTAAAACATGAACGCTAGAACGTTGGGTGGCACGGTGGCTTAGTGGTTAGCATGTTTGCCTCTCAGCGCTACGGATTCCCAATTCGAATCCCCATCTGGTGGAGTTTTCATGTTCTTCCCGTGTCTGCGTGGGTTTTCTCTGGGTTCTCCGGTTTCTTCACACAGTCCAAAATAATGGATACAAGGTCAACTGAGTGGGATAGTGAATGTGAGAATAAGTGAGTGACAATAGATTGGTGCCCTGTCTTTGCTGTATTTGCCCAGCACCTGAAACGTTCTCCCCTACGTGTGCATAGGGAACCCCTAAACCTTATGCATGATTAAGTGGAGGATAATGAATGAATGAACACAGAACGTTACCAAAAGCCTTCACTGTGATCACATTTTACATTTACATCGGTCATATAGATAAAGCTGACGCTTTTCTTTTATCCAAAGTGATTTACAAATATCCCAACTTGATTGGGGTCAGACAGGGTTGAAAAAGCAGCCCTGGAGCAATAAGGGTCTTGCTCAAGGACCCACATTGGTAATTTCAGTGGATTTGGGATTTGAACCCACACCCTTTAGATTAATCGTCCAAGACCCTAACAACTGAGCCACCACACCCTTAAATACATATAAAAAGAATAAAGTGGCAGCCATAGCGCTTAATAAAGAAGAATACAGGGCCAATGCAGTAATTACATCACAAGAGCAGCTCACAGAAAATGGCAAAAGTGTGAGATAGGGTTCATTTTAAACCCCTTTATGGTGGGTAGAGCCTGACAAAGAGGTACATGTCAAGAATCAGAAAACTGACAGCTTTCTGAATTCCTATTGCTGTCACTGTAAAAGTGTAATAGTGTGTGTTGTTTTATTGCTGATCATCAGTCCAAGTCATTTTGGCTCTAAAGTGTTGATACTAATACAGATTCCCTGACTACACACCATTAACCAAAGCCATAGTGACTTATATTTCCTGAAAAGGTCCAGCTACGCACTTCTACGTTCATTGTCAATATTTTTAGCACTTACTACATACATTGCATTACTGCATGTTATAATTCTACAGTTACAATCTGTAATCCGTTTGTTTTCCTACATACTTTTATAGTAGGCCCCCATAGGGCCAGCGCACATCAGGTGTTTTGGGGTGGTTAACGATTCAGAGCACTGCAGTGAGACACGTGGTGGTAACATGTTAGTGTGTTTGTACTGTGTGAGTGGATAAGACACAATATGATTTCTGTCCAATTTTATTCTTAATTCTAGTGAGCTATTTGCCACTTTATTCTTCTTTTATATATTTTTTTTGTACATTATACAACTTGAGAAACTAAAACATCTGCAATTTCCTGTTACAGATCAAAGTATTCTGATGATTCTAATGAAGCCACTATTTCATTTAATGGAAGGACGGAGAAACAGCCTTAACCCCTGATGTTGGTTTGTATAAAATACAGGGCACTACAAGTACAGGACACATCAATCAAACAGTCAGACTTTATTTTCAAAATGTTTTAATTATTTATTTATTTTTTTTTTTTTACAGTTAATCAGGATTAAATACTTTTTAAATACAAATTCTTATTGGCAAAAAAAGATCAGTTTACTGCAGTTTGTCTGGCTGCTGCACATAAATCTGCAGTCTTCATTCAAGTATTATAACTGTATTCAGACTTCCTCTGCTGTGAACCGAGAGGCTGGCTGGGTGGGTCACTGGTACACAGACGCACACATGTATTGATTCATTAGATTCTTCACTCGCTCAGAGTTTCCAGAGAGACCACTACAAAACATGGCAGATGATGAGTACACCTTGATAACTCTGTTTCCTGAAATGCATGCTGATACGCTGTAAATAACTAGGACTCACCTTTTATTGTTTTGCATGCGGCGAAGAAACGAACAGAGGGATGCGAGCTTGGCCTGAGACTTGAGCAGTTCAGAGTAGCGGTTAGCAAACTCCAGATCTCCAAGCTGTCTGGTCTGTAGTTCTAATCTCCTGGATCTACATGAACAGTTGATTTCTTTATTAAAAAAAGGTTTCATGTATTCTAATCACTACTTATACCAAAATACAATGCTAGGGTTAGGGTTTACATCCAGTATTTAAATATTAGGTTTGAGTTTGAGGACCTCAAAGCAGCTAATAAACTAAATAAAAACTTTAAAAGCATTAAGACAAATAAAACATTGATTCTTTATCTTCTGCTTAATCCTCTACTAGGGTCGTGGTGGGGCTTCCCATGCCCATCCAGGTGAGAACGTTTAGGGTGCTGGGCAGATACACCCTGGACAGGGTGCCAACATATCACTGGGCACACACTCACTTACACAAATACACTATATATGGGGCAATTTAGAGCATTCAATGTACCTTAAATCCATGTTTTTGGACTATGGCAGAAAAAAATAAAAAAATAGCCAGATTGAGTAATGCACAGGTTTGAGGGTACTGCAGATTAGCTGTATTTTCCTAAAACTACTGACTTGTGGTGTTCTCTCATTTGTAAGTCGCTTTGGATAAAATGTATCGCTTTGACCTAATGTAAATGTAAGTCCTAAATGAAGCAAGGCCTCGATACAGAATCGTCAAAGAGGTACAGAAATCTAAAAGGTTTCATCCTGTTTTCTCACCCTGTATCATCTTCAGAGGAAAAGTCTTCACCAGCGTGATCTCTGGGACACAAACATCTTCTGTCTGAAAAACTGTCTTCCTCAACAGGCCTGAAATATGACATTAATAAATATATGAGTCTTTAAAATGCCAACCCAAGCCAAATTCCAACTGAAGCTCATTCTTACCTGCCCACAGATGGGAATGTGGTCGCACACTGAAAGAGAAACGCTGTAAACAGCAAAACCTGCAGTAAACTCAGTAGAGAAGACATGGCAATACCTTTTAAAGAAGAAAGTAAAATGCCATTAAGTCCCCAAATTAATCTCATTTGGTAATGTTGGATGAAACCAGAAGGCAGAAATCATCATCTTACCTACTCGAAGCTCCTGGAACCCTTCTGAAGCACTCACACCAGGAATAATGACACTCTTTTGGATCAAACCTGGTGTTTTATAAGCTTAAAATAATATTGACTGGGGAAAAAGTGAGGGTGGACAGCAGCTTCATACTTGACACATGCAATCAGTTGTCTGTGTCTTTATGGCTGTGCTTATTTACATTAGTCATTATGAATATTTACCAGGACTCCACTCAACTGCAGGTTATGGCTCATTTTGTGTGATCATGCTAATTTACGTAAATATCATCAGCATTGCTCACTTCCCTAATAGGTGATTAGAATTCCATGGCGTTATTTTACAATATGAGTGTTGCTGGAAAATCTTCATTGGGTATAAATGTTAATGGTGATCCAGGGGTTTCGTGCAAGAACCCTAACCCTGTGCTTTAAATCAAACATAAATCACTTGTGAAATCATGTAAATCACAACCTCTATGAAAAACATGCACTATATAGACAAAAATTTTGGAACACAACACCTAAGCATTTACGTCAAGTGATTCACTCGGTCCAATTGTTACATGTCTATTAATTCCACCACTTTGGACAACCTTAAGCATCCAACTTTGTGAGTACAGTTTCAAAAATGTATTTTTCTGTTCCCTCATCTTTTAAAAGCTTATTTGGTGGAGTCTCAGTTTGAAGCCCCTTGCCTTCACCGGATCCTAATCCCCGAAACGTTATGAAAGCAAGGCCCACTGTTCCAACACCGTTTAATCTGCTTTTTGATCTGAATGAGCAAATATTCCCAAATATATACTACAAAACTTTGCAGAAAGTGCATGATTAAGATTGTCAACTGTCATAAAACCTCCTTTAGTTTTCACACGTAGGTGTCCATATACTTTTGTCCATATAGTGTGCTTTGAATACAAAAACCGGCAGCTTTGACCATTTAGTGCCCTCTAGCGTTTCAAATATATACAGGTGTTGGTCATATCTTAAAATTTCAATTTAATAAAAAGTTGATTTATTTCAGTAATTCCATTTAAAAAGTGAAACTTGTATATTATATTCATTCGTTACACATGGACTTATATATTTTAAATGTTTCTTGCTTTTAATTTGATGATTATACGTGACAACTGAATAATATTCCAAATTAAGTAACACAGAAAATTAGAATGTTACTTAAGACCAATACAAAAAAGAAATTTTAGAAATGTTGGCCAACTAAAAAGTATGAGCATGTACAGCACTCAATATTATGTAGGTGCTTCTTTGGCCTGGATTACTGCAGCAATGCGGCGTGGCATGGAGTTGATCAGTGTGTAGTGCTGCTCAGGGGTTATGAGAGCCCAGGTTGCTCTGATAGTGGCCTTCAGCGCTTCTGAATTGTTGGACCTGGTGTATCACATCTTCCTTGTCACAATACCTCATAGATTTTCTGTAAGCCTTAGGTTGCTGCCAATTAAGAGCAGAGATACCATGCTACCAGCTACTGGTAGCTTTGGCACTTTGTGCAGGTTCCGAGTCCTGTTCGAACATGAAATCTGCCTCTCCATAAAGCAGGTCAGCAGCAGGAAGCATGATGTGCTCTAAAACTTCCCGGTAGACGGCTGCGTTGACATCGGACCTCAGAAAACACAATGGAGCAACACCAGCAGATGACATGGCCCCCGAAATCATTACTGACTGTGGAAACTTTACTCTGAACCTCAAGCAGCGTGGATTCTGTGCCTCTTCTCTCTTCCTCCAGACTCTGAAAGCTTGATTTCCAAACAAAATGCAAAACTTACTTTCATTAGAGAACAGAACTTTGGAGCACTTAGCAGCAGTCCAGTCCTTTCTGTCTTTAGCCCAGGCAAGACACTTCTCTTGTTCAAGGGTGGCTTGACATGCGGAATGCGACGGCTGAATGCCATGTCTTGCATATAGTACATGTGTGTGTGGTGCTTCCTGAAGCTCCATCTGCAGCCTACTTTTTGTGAATCTCCCCCATATTTTTGAATGGGTTTTGTTTTACAATCTTCTTTGCCTCACTGCTCAAAAAATTAAGGAAACACTAAAATATCATATCCCAGATCTCAATCATTAAATATTTTGGTTGAAAATCTTCATTTAGTAGATAGTGGAATGTGCTGAGAACAATATTACATAAAAATGATCAAAATGTAAATCCAATTTCACTGGAAATTCCTCAAGACAAGTTCAAATGAGGCTCAGTAGTGTGTGGGTGTGTCCTCCATGTGCCTGTATGA
>JAOUQT010337255.1:0-13057 GCA_025769995.1 Xyliphius kryptos | reverse complement strand
TAGATAGATAGATAGATAGATAGATAGATAGATAGATAGATAGATAGATAGATAGATAGATAGATAGATAGATAAAGTGAGCCTAAAATAAAAGCAGTATATAATATACACCAGAATAATTTTACAAACTTTCCAAAATGATGCCAACGTTTTAGATGCTATGACAGAGTTAAATTTTATATTGAATATTTTTACCATTGTTTATTGTAAACACACCCTGCCCCCCAAACTAAAAGGTACAATATGAAAGTATCCATCCATTCATCCATCCATCATCAACATCCACTTGTCTGGGGTTTGGGTCACAGGGGCTTTAGCACAAGCAAAGGGGTCCAGTCCGCCCTCATCCCAGCCACCTCTACCAGTTCAACTGGAGTGATTCCGAGGCGTTTCCAGATATTTTTTAGCATGTCCTGGGTCTTCCCAGAGATCTCCTACTAGTTGGACTTGCCTAAAACACCCAATTCCTCGGTAATTGGAATTGATCCAAGAAAAGGTGAAATAATTATTAAAATCAGTTAAATGATTATTCAGAAAATTGACAGGGATAGAAAAACGAATTATTATTATTATTATTATTATTATTAATTAATAAAAGTCTAATAATTACTAATTGTTGAAGAAGAGGGATGGCATGCTGACTTAGTGCCTCTCAGCGCTGGGGATCCAGGTTTGAATCCCGATCTGGGTGGAATTTCCATGTTCGCACTATATCTGTGTAGGTTTCTCGCCACAGTCCAAAAACATGCATTTAAGGCTTAATTGCTCTGAATTGCCCGTACATAGTGTGTGTCTAGATGTCTGTGTATGCAAGATTGTATGTAGATTGGCACCATGTTTCAGGTGTATCTGACCAACGCCTGAAATGCTCTCCCCCGTTGGGCATGGGTAACCCCCCCCCCCCCAACCCCCAAACAGACGACCCCGGTATAGGATTAGTATATGAAAGATGATGGATGGATGTTTAAGATAAAAAAAAAAAGAACAGCAATGCTCAATATTTAAAATGTTTTCTAATAAGCACTTAAAACATTTGTTGTAAAATGTGTACAACTAAATGTAGATTATATGTATTCGTTGATCACGAAAAAAGAAATAATTCAGTCTCTTGTCACAGAGTCAAATGACTCGTTTTTATTAGAAGAATAGAAATGTTTTCTTTATCACTTAAAATTCTTAACACTTGGCAGTTTGAAAGCACTTCATAGTCACCTGGAGTTAGCATGTGTGGAGGCTAAAGTCAATCTTACTGATCCAACCCCACCTGTCTCTGGAACAACGTCCTTCATCAGTTCCCAGCAGGAGAGCAGTACCTCCAGCAGCAGCAGCACACTGCAACAGGTACATTCTCAAGGTTTTTGTTTTAATTGATCTATTTTGCCTACAGTTCTTGTACACTGAGGAATTTGACCTCTAAACATTGTACTTGTACGCTGAGGAATTTGACCTCTAAACATTGTACTTGTACACTGAGGAATTTGACCTCTAAACATGAAATGAACTTGGTGGGACTTTCAGGTCGCACGGCTGGTTCCTTAGCCACAAGCCTACGACTGCCCCAGTTCTTCATACATCCCAGAGTAAATTGCTAAACCAGTAAAGACAATACACAGCTGCTTTAGCAGTAATGAGGTGGGTGTGTTTCAGATGCCGCAGGAGAAGACCAACCGAATCTGTACTGAGATAAGAAACCTGTTAAAACCTGATTTAAGAACACAGCCCGTCACTGAGGTAGGTCACAGTTTTCATGACAAATTTGGCATCTAAACCTTAACTTTTGCTTGTATATATGTTTTAACATTGGTTTCCATCTTGCAGATTCCCTTCGAGTTCAGTGTGCAGACTCTGTTTGACCTTGAGCACTGCTTTAACCAGGTAACAGGAGCAACTCTGGAGGACAAAGCACTGAGTGACTGGCTCCTTTCCCTTCTCAAGTAAACAAGCACACAGGTTTCTTTAAACTAAAATCTCTCGCCGTTTTAATTGCATTTTTTTGTTGTTTTCAAAAGTAGATTTATGATCTACTGAACCTCACCGAAAAACGGTAAAGCTTTGTAAAGCCAGGGTTTAACTTCAAAAGCTTTTTGTTTAGGGTCCAATCTTTAGTTACAAAAAACTGTTTATATTTCATTTAATTCAAACCCTTTTTTTCTAGATTAATATTTCTAAAAGGGTCAGTGTGATAGTACTCTTGTCACGCTGAGCAGAATCACCTTTATTTCAGTTGTGACCGTTTGCTATATAAATCCAAAAGGAGTTTAGTTTTTTATTTTGATAAATTTACAGAAATAAGTACTGATTTCTAATCATGTTCATTTTACAGGATTATTAGGCTCCAGGTTTATTTTATATTATGTTGTTTAAGTACCATTAAAAGAGATTTTTTTCATTATGTACCGTTGTAGCTGAATAGCAATAAATATAAAAAAAAGAGCAAAATCAGTCATGATTTATTCCATTTTTATTTACACTTACCCAGAAACACACTATGGACCACTTAAAACAGCAGTCTTACTGTCTTATTATCAGTAGGTGGAGAATCTTGTGAACTCATAAAACCTCCTTTCAATTTCAAGTCATAAACATTGCTTTTTGTTCAGCGTTATTATATTATCTGCGGAGTGGGATGTCCAGGAATGTCAGTTGCTGCATCAGGTTTAGTGTCGCAATCGTTTACTTGGAACATAATTGGGTTATCTGTGACTCTCAGCTGATCAAATGAAAACTCAATCTTCAGTTCACTAAAGGACACTGTATTTTATTTTCCAGTAAAGGACAATCAGGCAGATGACAAGCCGGGGCTGGGTAGAACTTAGTGGTTGAGCCAGGCTGAGCGCAGGTTTAACAGGATCTGTACATCACTGGGAGACAATTTATAGACCCCCATCTCATTTAGTGCTGATTCCGGTGTGGGCTGCTGGGGTCTAATAGCTGCCGCTACTTGATTTTTGTCCTCTGCTTGTTTTAGCACATCACACAGCAACAGTGCAGGTCCAATTTTCAGGTTCAGAATAATGCATGCCTCCTTTACACTGTCACAAAAAGCAAAATAAAACAGGGTTATATTTACACGAAATACACTGAGAATAGCTGCTCATTATAAAGCATTTACAAAAAAAATAAAAAGCACAGACCGGCAACTTTTTCTAGGATTTTTCTTACTTGACATGAGAAATGCTTATTAGAAATGCATCAGGGTTTTTGGGAGACTGATTAGACTAACGGAATACCAGTGCTGCGCAATGGTGGAGAACTTGATAATGGATTAAAAACAAGTTTTTTTTTAATGAGCGGTGGCTTTGAAGTTAATATATTTCCAATGAATGTATAATTGTAGAGTGAGGTTTGGGGACAATAAAAATCTGAAATGAATATGTGACATGAATATAGTGTGAATTGTAACTACGGTGTCCACGTGGTTGCTTCCTTACGTGAACTTCGCGGTAGGTTTTCCAAGATAAGGATTGATGGAGCCAAGTTTCAGCTTTGTAGGTAATCACAAATACCCCAATCTAACAGAGGTGTTGTGTTTGATGGTGATTGCGAACCATCAATTGAATTTAGGAAAGCGAGAACCCATTATTTTTTCCAAGGACACTGTAGGTAATCACTGTGCCAAGTTTCAGACTTGTAGATACACAGGAAGACCCCGGTATGACATTGGAGCATTCTTGCATTTAATGGTGGTATTGAACAAACCATGGAATGTAGGAAGGTGAGAAGTACTTAGTTTTTCCAAGGACATGATGTGGAATCACATCGCCAAATTTCAGCCTTGTAGGTACATGGGAGAATTAGTCAATGAGGGATTTGGCATTTATAGGTATAGAGGATGCATAACAGAGACCCACTATCAGTATTGCATAATATAATTGCAATACTCAATCAAATTGCATTACTTTAATTAATACTCAATTCTGATTGGTCAACAAAGGCATTCATTGGTTGTTATACTTTATAACAGCGTTGCTATGCACACTAAACTTTATTTAAGCTATTGTGGATGTACCAGTAAAAGCAACAAAACGTTTTTTTTAAATAAGCCATAAATAATGATCAACCCTAATTCTTTAATAATGCTCTTTACATATGATGAACACCTGCATCATTCTTTTGAGGCTCACTTCACGACGACATACTGTTGCTGAGTTTAAGAGTGGCACTTACTGTTTAAAGAAGTTTTCAGGTCTCTTGCAGTAGAGCCCAAATAATGGAAAGAGATTTCTTGTCATGTCAAACTGCAGCTGTGCTGCACCTCCTTCATTAAAGTGGTTAAATAGAATGACCTGTGAACAAAGGATGCTTTATCAGAGAGTGGAGTAGCATTTAACCTAAATACCTATTCAGTATCTAAAGGGTTTAGGTAACTCACAGTGATGACTAATTTGTAATTAGGGTTTTCCCAGTCCACACAATCCCATATAGCTCACTAGAAGTTTTTCTAACCATGGGTCAAGCTCAAGGTATATTCTACTAATTACAAGATGGATGCCACAAAATAGCTTTATGTAAAGTAAAATTGTAGGTATTCTTGACACCTTAGAAACCCATGAAGAAAGAGAACCCCCCCCCCCACCCCCCCAATACTTAATGGCTCGTTTTACAAAATCCAAGGACGACCCAGATAAGTGAACTCAGTCAGTTGTTAATCTAAAAAGGAGATCTGTGGTTTCATTCTCCTACAATCATAGGAGCTTTACAATTTACAATAAAACTTTTCACCAAACCACATGCTTCAAATCCCTCAATGTTTTTAATATTACATACATTTGTGTGGGGTTTGTGTATAGTCTGGAAAAATCTTTGGGGTATAATTTAGAAGCCTAAATTACATTACAAGATACATTTAGCAAATATATCCAGTTTCATTAGTATTTCAAAAGATAGTATAGTAAAGGATAATAGCATGTTCTCCTTATCTATACTATTATTATTGCAAAATCTGTAGCCAAGCTTAAATGTAAAGGTAGACTGACATCCTGATAGAGGAAATGGTCGAGTCTCTCAGCCAGACCATGCCAGAACATCTGGAACAGAGGTAGACAGAGTGACTGCTGAAGCTGCAGTAGGTGATCCCTCAGACACAGCAGCATAGGACATGCAGAACTGGACAGTGACATAGTAGCCTGGTCAGTCTGGGATGGCAGAGAGATCCACCTGCAACATATGCACTGATATAGATAACCTCCTTCCTGAATGGAAAACCTGATAAATCATGTATTTATAAATCAGTTTTCAGCTAACAGGCTGTTGTAGTCAATATGTAACAAGAGTGTGGCACCTATAATAATTTAAAATTCTTTAAAATGATTTAAAATTCATTTTTCAATATTTTTTGAGAATTAAGAACTTGATTTGTTTCTTTATTTAGTAAACAGCTTTCCTATTTTGTTCATACTTTAAAAAAAAAAACATAAGAAACTCAAAGAACAGGGTACCTGTCTCTACAGTACGACTGACTCTTGTCCTTTACATCTCTCATGACTGCATCCAACAAGCGGCCCAGCATGTCCCCTTTCAATCTTTCAAGTAGAGCCAATAAGCCCTCAAACAAAGAGCCTTCAAGAGAGGCAAGGCGTCCACTTTCTGTGGCTTCTAAGGGTCCCAGCACCTCATCACCAACCGACACAGCTGCCTGCTGCAGCTGCAGGAAAAACTGAGAGAAACAAATGCTGTTTTAACACAAACTCAGGTTAATAATTGTTAAATCACACACAGGTTTTTAAGGCTACAAGCAAAAAGTGCTTTAGACCCTATTGTTATGATTTTTCTTGGGTTTGGATGGTAGGTGTAGCCATTGTGCATCTTCTCCAATAACAAAATTCACACCGTTTGGCCTTTAATTGGCACCATAGTGCGGCAAAATGCATTTAGGCTTCTAAATTCTACCCCAAAGATTTTTCCAGACTATACACAAACCCCAAACAAACCTTTGGCCCATAAGCAACGTTCCCAACAACTTTGTGACTATTTAGAGTGGTGGTTGTTATAGAGATAAAACTAAAGGACTGCCATTTAGAATGTCAGATCACTGTTCAGATTTTCCAGGCAGTTTAAATTTGTAAAAAATGTAAATGGATGTAGCTTGTGGTTCCATCCTTAGGCAGTTTGAACTCGCCGCTCATGGCTATATACAGTATATATATTTTTTGTAGTTTCAACACACAGCTCAATTTCCTGAGCTGCCAGCTGTAAAGCATTGATGATCCCAAATTTAAATGTTTCATCAGTTTTTTGTTAAATGTGTTAATGTTTCTACCTAGAAACATTAACACATCTAGTCTCCTGCTGACCATTATGAACACATGAGGTCAAATGGAAAAATTACCCATGTTATCAAGATCCAGTACACTCAGTTTATGTGGCAGTATAGATGTAAAGGGGGCTAAAACTAATTACTAAGTACTGAAAAATTAATACTAGGGTGGGGGTGTTCCCCATGCCCACCCATTGGTGAACATTTTGGGCGCTGAGCAGATACCCAGGACGGGGACATCTGTATCTTTAAATCCATGTTTTTGGACTGGGGAAAGAAACCAGTGAAAACCCAAATGGATACGGGGAGAACATCGAAGCTCCATCCGGGATTTGAACCTGGTTCCCCAGCCCTACGAAGCACAATGCCACCATGCTGCCAGTAGTTATACCCATTTTAGCAAAAAAATCATTGGGAATAAGGACAATCAGACTATAATAGAGAAATGGTGTTCCACAAGGCTCTGCTCTAGGTCCTTATCACTTTAGTTTATTTTGAACAAGGATTAAATTAAAGCTCTACTTTGGTTCTCTGTGCTCTGTCAATAGACTTCACCCTAAAAAAATGTATTTTGTTAATTTACCAAATAAAAAGTGTAATGAATATGTTAGTAGATACACAAACCACATTGTCTCCCCAGTCGCTAAGAATGCTGGCGATGTAGTTGGCAGCATTCAGTATTGCACAGTAACGAGGACTAAGTGGCTGCCTTGACTCTTCCTTCATCACTTGGGTCAAACGTATGCGAAAATCATCCACCAGTTCTCTTTGTAAAGCCAGGAAGCTGAGCTGAGCTCGGGGGCAGGGCAGAGAGCGATACCGATCTGGGTTACAGAGATGTGGAGGAAATGTAAATAAATGGACAATGAAGCAAATAATAATGTAAAAGTACAAACTAACCTGTTATTACAAGCAGAAGAGTCATGAAGGTCTCAGCACAGTCTGGTGCTTTTAACTCATCCATATCAGTAATGTCTCTGTATTGCGAGTTCCAGGCCCCTTCTGTCGATAACATGGCATCCACTTTCTCAAGGGCCACTGAGGAAACATGCACATAAATGGAGTGGTCATTCACTGTAAACATAATAGACAGAAGGAATATATATGTTTGGATAACTTACTTTTACGCTCAACAACAAGCCACTTCTGGAAGACGTTCTCCTCCAGCAGGATGTGCAAGGCTCCGGGGTAACTGTTGGGGTATGCATGTGTGCTGCGCAACTCTTTTTCAAACTGTAACACCTCGTCCACCAGATGGCAGAAGAGAGCATCATCATAAAGAAGCCGCTGGGCATCATGTGCCAGCTTCTCCTGAGCCAGAGTGAGTAATCCTCTGTACAGTTCAACCTGATTCAACCACAGGTGGTGTTTGACTCAGGACAAAAGCAAGAATTAGACAACACTTTCTTCAAAGTTAAATAATTTTCTTACCTTTGCGTTAACTTTTGCTCCTGCATGATCATAAACTGGCTGAATTTTCTCCTCCATAAAGTTAGAATTGTGGCCCATCCACATGAGAACCTGAGTCAGGAACCACTCTGGCTGTAAGGCATAATAAGAAAACCTATATATTTGATCTCTCATAATGTATAGTTTGTCAGTATCCCTTTCCCAAAAGATTTGTGCTTGTGCTTCCCACATTCCACAGTGCTGACCGCTTGTTTTTACCAACCCAGTGGCTGGGTTCTGCATGAGCCTATTACATTCAAAAGTCAGTGTTCAAGCAGCAGTAAGATTTTCTTGACTCATGCATCATGCATGTCGCACTGAAGGCATCACTTAAGACTGAAGGAATAGGTTTACCAGCATAATAAGCTAGAGTTTCAACCAGTAGATCAGTTTAAATAAAAAATAAAGATTACTAGCCGACCCACAGTGTAGCATATGCTGCATAATTGAGCCCTTACCCAGTATACAGTAACGTTGCGGTCCTATTTCTGACACAACGCCAAAAACTCTGGAAGTATTCACGTAGTCAGCGTATTGTTGAGCAGATTGTATAATTATGCTTCCGTGACTAGAACAATGGATATATATCTTGGAAGGTATCCCAATGTTGACAAATTTGACAGGAATTTGTATAACATTAAAGAAATTGTTTCATGTAAAGCGAAACAATGTATCCCATAATTCGGCAGGGGTAAAGGACGGGTGGGACTTTGTCATGCATATCCCATGATTCGCAGATTTAGTCCATTTATAGACTTAGAATTACTTGATTTTAAAGTAATTTACTAAAAATACACATAATTACCTTAACTAAAATATACAAGCAGACTAAAAAATTGTTACAAATTGTATATACCTTTGCTTCTTCAAATGCACCGAGGCCAACTGAAACACTTATAATTTAGAGCAAAATATACAATATTCAAACCTTGCTTAATGAATTTGTCTGCCGGTTCCCAGTGAAGTGGTATCGAAATCTTTTACTCAGGGGCTGTAGCATGATCTGAACAGGTAATGAGAGTGGAGGGGTCTGAGACAGACCTGGATGGGTGGGAAGCTCCTTCTTCTCAGACACAAGGTTATCACTTAATAAGTTAAAGTAAAAGTGTACCACATTATTTAATTGACAATATGACTTGCAACATTTTTAACATACCGTATATAAAAACTAAAAGTAAAAAGGTACATTGTGTTTTGGGTTGAATTAAATGTATTTTGCTATTTATATTGTGCAACTAAATAAATACCTTTTGAATTGTGTATTAAAGTAATAGAACAGTTAAGTCTGTAATCACATATAAAATAACCTAAGGCCTGTTCTGTTGCCTAAATAGACAATTATTAAAATGAATTTATCTTGGGTTGTTGTGCTTTTTTTATTTAATACTGATTCAGTAATGGGGCGGCACAGTGACTTAGTGGTTGGCATGTTCGCCTAAATTGGCTTTTTTAAAATTGCCCTATGTGCCCAGCGATGGATTGAAGACCTATCCTGTGTGTACCTGCCCAGCGCCCAAAAAGTTCTCCCCTGGATGGGTATGGGGAAAGATCCCATGACCCTAATAGAGATTTAAGTGGAAGATGATACTGAATGAATGAATGTTTCAGTAATTTGACAAAATGCCAGTGTGGATCTATGTATTTCAATCATAAATGTCATTTTGTATTATTTACCCAATGTTCAGTTTGGCCATTAATCCTATTACTTTCAATTAATTTAAACACTAGTCGATTTCTTAAATATGAAATTTACACACTAAACTTGCACATGGAACAATCACTCAATTACTTTGTCCCGAGAAAGTACCCACCCTGGAGTCTGGAAGAGTTCCTTAAAACAGTTCAAAAATAAATAATGATTTCAATTCTAGCTACGTGTAAGCCCATCAAAAAGAAAGTACTGTTCTCAAAACGAAACCACAAAGAAACTGCAGTTTGTGGCGTGCTCTGTGAGAAACTGACCATGCGCTGATGTTGTGCCAGGTGTTTTTATGTAAAACAAAGGATACGATGTCTGTAGGGAGATGAGTTGTGAGACTAGTAGTTCTAATTGGCTGCTAAGTTCCTGAGCATTGGCTGGTGGAGATAGAGTCTGTGTTGGTGGAGACACTATTGGCCAGTGCAGCTGAATTAGCACCTCTTCAAAATCACTAAAATAAAAAGAGACAATCAAATGGAAGGGAATCATAACAATAAAACAAAAAATAAGACACATCACTACCACATGGTGTCTTTAGGTTTTACATGGAGCATGATGCTGGATCTAAATACCTTGCAAGCTTTTCTTTCAGGATCTTGTGCCAGAATTGCAAAGTCTTACGAAGAAATGTTTGTAGATGGGAGCAGCTGGACTCCTGAAGACTTATGTCTAAAGTGGCCATGTCTCTCACAGCGGCAATCGCCTCCCATATACTGTTGGTCATCAGGAACTGCTGAATACCGTCACTGTAAGCAAAGAGAGATCACCGGGTTTTTATTTAATAAATACATCGCCATGCACAACATTTTTATTAAAATCAGATGGGTGCGGTTATTACAGGGTAAAAGGAGCCCGCCTTCTATACTGGAGGTCAATCTCCAACCAGCCCTCTGCTGATCATCCGTCTAGAGTAAGGCGCCTGAATATATGAGGCGGGCTACGATTTTGATCAGTTTAGATGCACTTGGTACATCTACAATTATAGTCTGTACACATACATTTGCAGTTCCTTTTACTTTGTTTACTAATAATCAGAAAACACCCTGAAGCAGGTATTATTTGGGTGGGGGATAATTATTAGCAGTGTATTGGTGCTGGTGTAGGTGAATTGGACACAGACAAGTTTTAAGTAGTGTCCACATACTGTGCATTTTACTAGATATGTCTACCTTAGCAGTGGTGGGCCGTCAGGGCATTCAAAGCCTTCGCTGAAGGCCTAAAATTATCTGAATCACAGACTGAGGTTAATTATATTTTTTCTATAAATACAAATTATGTCATTCCAAATGCTTCCTCTGCTTCCTTTCATAATGTGTCTCTCGGATGGTCCACTTCCAAACATGTATTTCTTTTTAACAGCATTTAGCCAATTACATTTCAGCATCATTGGTTTGCCAGCTTTTGAACTTTTCTGCCTAGACCTTTCAGAATGCATTTAGCTGGCCCCGGCAGCATTAAATATGTTAGAATTATCAATACTAGAGCCTTTCAAAAGGCCCAGGGTATGTCAGCGTATTCACGCCCTCTGATTGGAGAGTACTATTGATGAGCAGACATATTCAGCCAATTAAAACTTATTACAGGAATACAACTCTTAACTTCGATTGCAAAAGAAAAGCACTTCTTAATGCAACTAATTAAAGTCTTGAAAAAAAAGGAGCATGGATTTTGTGTATAAATTATCAGGATTTATTCAGCATATGTGTTGTTAATTTCCTGAATAATTTTGCAATTTTATAAGGTTATTATTGGTGATTTTTCTGTTTGCCTACACAATTGTAAAAGAAGCGGGGTGGGGGTACGAATGAGGACTGGAGACAGGATTTCACAGGCTCATATGTAAATGTTTTATTTGCACATTATTTAAATGCAAACACAGTTGTTGGCCGATAACTCTATCTGCCTGTCACTCCCGTTTCTGCAGGTGTCTTGCCGAAGCCGCCCAGCCCCGCATGGCACAGTCACGTCACACTCACCATTATCTATCTGCAAAGCGAGGGCTCTTTATACTGCATTTCTGCTTATATATTTTTATAGCCATAACATAGTTATTGACATAAATTACTTTTACTTTGTAAATATAAAACCCACGACAGTAACTTAATTGTTGTTTCTTAGTTTGTGTTTTTCATTTTATAATCCTTGATTAGGCAGCACAGTGGCTTAGTGGTTAGCACATTCGCCTCTCAGCGCTGGGGATTCCCGGTTCAAATCCCTATCTGGGTGGAGTTTGCATGTTCTCCCCGTGTCTGCGTGGGTTTTTTTTCCAGGTTCTCCAGTTTCCTCCCACATTCCAAAAACATGAAGGTAAATTGAATGCTCTTAATTGCACTGTATAGTGTGTGTATGACTGTGTTAGTTGTGAGTGTGTGCCCAGTGATGGATTGGCACCCAGTCCTGGGTGTATCTGCCCGAGACGCGCTCCCCTGGATGGGCATGGGGAACCCCCCTGCGCCCCTCATAAAGGAATAAGCGGAAGATAATGAATGAATAAATGACTATAGAACATACAAATTCCATCTGGGTGGAGTTTGCATGTTTTGTGACCGCAAGCATTTTCTCCAGGTTCTTCGGTTTCCTCCCACAGTCCAAAAACATGGATTCCAGGTAAATTGAAAGCTCTAAATTGTCCTGTATAGTGTGTGAGTGAGTGTGTACCCAACGATAGATTGGCGCCCTGTCCTGGGTGTATCTGCCGTCAGGAGACATTCTCCCCTGGATGGGCATGGGGACCCCCCCCCCCGCGACCCTCATTAAGGAAAAGCAGAAGATAATGAATGAAAGGTTTAATACATAAATGCGTAGACTGAAAGCAAAATCGCTAATAAATTTGCCTTCCATGACATAATCCAGCCCGTTTTTTAAAATTAACCCTGACGTAGGTAAAAGATTTCCGGTTTCTTTAATCAAATACTGCCATCTAGTGGCCAAATTACAAAAACATGAAAACCTTCAGAAAAACAGTTTATTTTATATCATGCTTTTAGAAAAATGTGAAAAGCTTAGAGGTGTATGTTATTGTGAATAATGTCACGGCTAGACAAGTGTCTCAAGCCAATCAGATTTAAGGACCCGGACTTCCTGTTTTATAAATTTAGTGAATACAGATCTAAAAAAAAAAAATCAAGTGACCACTGCAATATTATCAGTTTCTTTAATTTTACTCTTTATAGTTTGTAATCAAGCCTTTGTAATCAAGAGGAGAACGGTTAGTCCCAAGCCATCAAACAAAGTTGAAATGCTTAACTTTTTGCACCAGGAGTGGCATACAGCCACCCCAAAGCAGTGTGAGAGACTGGTGGAAAGCATGCCAAGACTGTGCATGAAGGCTGATATTAAAAAATCATGCTTATTCCACCAAATATTTAGTTTTGAACTCATCCTAAGTTAAAGCATGTTGTGCTCCCTTTTGTGCTCACAATTGAGCAAAGGTGTCTTAACAACCAATTAGCCCAATAACATCCTTAACTTGGATTGGTGGCCATACCAGGAGATTTAGGCAGAGGACTGAGAATTGCTTATAATAGGACTGTATGCAAAATAAGCCAAAAATAGGCATTTTTATTCTTAAAAAAAATCTGATACACTTAAATTAATTGTGAAATGGACAATATTGTTTGTGAATTGCATGACTGTGTTTTTCTTTCAAAAAG
>JAOUQT010337244.1:0-13057 GCA_025769995.1 Xyliphius kryptos | reverse complement strand
CAGCCTCTCTGGCTCCGCGCGCTCTCTCTCTCTCTCTCTCTCTCTCTCTCTCTCTCTCTCTCTCTCTCTCTCGTTTTTTTATTTAAGGTTCTTTGTGTGTCCTCTGATTGTGGAGGAGGAACCGTTGGCCGCTGTTCCTCCGTTGGGAATGTCTCTCCTCTCCGATCCCCGTAGTGTTAAATATATTGATCAGTCATCCGCCGGGAGCCGAGCGGTCCGGACCTACAGTGTGGACTCTCAGACTCGCGATGCGTCGCCGTAGCAACCATCCTGTGTCATGCTGAAATTGTGATGTAGCCACATCTCCATCCTTTTCTTTTGTTGTTGGGATTGTTTTGAACCCATCATGTGCCTGAAGCGCTCTGGTTCTGGTTCTGGTGCGTGCTGAGGGAGCGCGTGCGCCTCGCCTTGGGTTTGGGTTTGTTTGGGTCAGAAGCAGAGACTCATTCGTAGTGCAGATAGATGGTAAGTTATTCTATTTATACAGACCTTCTGCTGAGGGTTCTTCTTCATTTAGAACGCCGTTTGTTTTACAGCTCCGCTCTCTTTTAGCGTGTACGTCATCCGTTTGGGCAAAAATGCTTGTTTATATGATAACTAAATTATTTGTCTCCTTTCTGAGTCTCAGCCTCGTGTTTTATTGCTTGCTCTTCATTTTGATCGCTTATTTAATCATTGATTTGGGACAGATTGCATGCTGCAGGGATAGGCCTAACAACACGAAACCTTATATCAAAATGTGGAGGATACAGAGTAAATAATCTGAGGGGCAGAACTGTGGAGATCTCCTTCAGGTTCTGTAGTGATGGTTGCTGGGTTACATAAGCAGTTGGGGGGGAGACCAGAAATCACGTTTGTTTCGAGGGATTCTGATTGGCTGACAGATTTGCGCTTTATGCTACACTGACCTCTATAGACTTGGAGGGTTTACGACCCGCAGTGGGGTATATGTTCGCGTTCACGTGGATAAAACGTTCTCGTGGGAGGATCGTATTTTTGAACTCGATGTGGAGGAGAAATCCGGTTTAATAAACACCCGGCTCCGTGTGGACCAGACCTCAGTCTCCTCCGTCTGTAGCACACTGACCTCCAGCGGCAGCTCCGAGTCCCTACATCTCACTCCTCCACCTGCCACTCATTCCCATTCAGTGACCCCTCAACATTTAAAGCAGCTTCATCAGCGGACTGACCGCACAGCCATCCGAACAAATACAAACAACACAATCTGTTACAAACAGGAAATAAAACTCAACTGGAATCGAAATAAGATTATGGAAATGTTTGAACGTTATAGGATTAAGATTTGTCAAATTTACAAAAAAAAAATAATTTGGCAAAATAAAGTTCAAAACATTGAAACCTGTCTGTCTCTCTGGCTCAGCCGTGTTGCCTCCTGGGTAAAATATTTGAATTGCATTAACATAACCCAGCGCAATTTAAAACAACGTGAGAATGACGTCATTATTAACTGAAAAACTGCAGTATCTCCTAACTACCACGAGATGTCGCCCCAGCGCAATGACGCCCCTCGTACCGAACTCCGTGGATATTAAACTCAATTCAATTAAAGGCTTTATTGACATGACCGATGTTTATTAATGTTACAATATTTACAAACAATATCATCAACAATACAAAGTGTGTGTGTGTGTGTGTGTGCACGCCCTCTTCTCTCGGGGCAGACAGGAGTGTCAGTGTCGCACCCTGTCTACGTTCTCCTCGGTTCCACGGCTCATTCACACGCACACACACACACACGCACAGATGCGCTAAGTCCTATCCCTGCTGTACAATGTGAAGCTTCCCTCTGTGTTCAGCTCATTTTACGGATGAATTGGAAACTTGGTGCTGGTTGTGTAAAATAAACGAGGAATAAAAGGTTGTGTTATGCTGGTAAGCAGGAGGTGAGAGGAACCACAGGGCTGTGTGTTAGGACCATTATCATTATCACATCATGCAACAGCAGCACAGGTCCCCACCAAGTAATGAATAACGTTTTAAACAGAGTCTGAGCTCACGTGTCTGTAATCAATACCTTTAATCAATAACTTCAATCCGTGTTTTCACTGTAAAAACTTCTCCAGCTGTTAGGTATGACCGGAAACAGTTTTACTGCTATTTCCGTTCTTTGTTTAATGGGGCTGCGCTGTGTGAGCTGCAGGTCAGTAGGGGGCGCTGCTGCTGCTGCTGACCGAACCCTACAGGAAGGCGTCGCACGGCTGATTAAAGCTTTAGCTGCGGGTTTATTTCCATATGAAGTGAGATGTATGTATTCTCCTCTTCATGTTGATGGATTTAAAAACAGAAACATTCTGAAAATGAGATCCCGGTCTCCACTTTTTGCCTGAAAGCAGAAGGTAAGCGCTAGCGGAGCCACTCGGCTAACAGCGGCCGTGTTCCAATCACTGATCCGCTCACTGCAGGCGGGCACTACGTAGGGCTTCAGATAACGGCGTCTGTCTCATTTAAGTGCACTCTGTCTGATTTGAGAAATGGTTTGGGATGGAACCGTCCAAACAGCGAGCTGCAGAAACCCTGTCCATGAAACTGAAATATGAAGTAAAATCATTCAATAACGACCTTCATAGACCCGTTATTAACCTTCACAACCGTCGTAAACCTGTTATTAACCTATTATTACCCTCATAGACCTGTTATTAACCTTCATAAACCTGTTATTAACCTCCATAAACCTGTTATTACCCTTCATAACCTTCTTAAACCTGTTATTAACCTTCACAAACCTGTTATTAACCTCCATAAACCTATTATTACCCTCCGTAGACCTGTTATTACCCTTTATAACCTTCATAAATCTGTTATTAACCTTCATAACCTTCATTAGCCTGTTATTAACCTCCATAAACCTGTTATTAATCTTCATAAACCTGTTATTACCCTTCATAACCTTCATAAACCTGTTATTAACCTCCATAAACCTATCATTACCCTCCATAGACCTGTTATTACCCTTTATAACCTCCATAAACCTGTTATTACCCTTCATAGACTTGTTATTACCCTTCATAACCTTCCTAAACTTGTTATTACGCTTCATAGACCTGTTATTACCCTTCATAACCTTCATAGACCCGTTATTAACCTTAATAAACCTGTTATTACCCTTCATAACCTTAATTAATCTGTTATTAAGCTGTTATAAGCTCTGCAGCTCAAACCAGTGCTGAATTTGGTCCACACTCTGAAGTGGACGTGTCTTTGGTGTGAATGTGTGGGTTTTGGGGTTTGCAGTTTTAATAAATCCTTTGTGTTCATTAAAGATGTTCTGATGGAAGCAGCACACAGACAGAACCTTCATCCAAACCCACAGGTACCGGTCCCCACTGATGATCTGATGGTTTTATTGATGTTACTCTTCATTAATGACGTCATCATGGTTTCTTTTTATTGTCAGGATGTAAAAACGGAGGCTGGTTTTGATGGAGGACCATGGAGGTCTGTGGACCATGTCCCTTCTCAGAACCTCTCACAAGACGAAGAAGAAATCCTGATAAAGATCATAAAAGAGGAAGACTTTGAGGATGAAGATCATCTCTGTAAGAACTGTCTCCATACTTGCTGACCTCAAAAAGTCCAAACGATTTCATTATAAATGTCCGTTTCAGATGGAGGTACATCGAGCCCTGTGGGACAGCGCCACCCTGTGGAGCAGCAGGATGATGAAGCAGATCCTGAAGATGAAGATCCTCTGTGTAAGAGCTCAGTGTGTGAGGGTTAAATGAAGGTTCTACATATTTTTGAGTGAAATGTTAAGAGTTTAGTTCTGTCACCTCACAACAACCAGCTCCCCAGTTCTGTGAGGTCTGTTTGAAGTTTGCATGTTCTCTCCACAGTGCAAAGACATGCCAACATGAAACATCTGCTGAGGAGTCACTGCGAGGAGCATGGCGTGCTGGTGAAGTCGGAGGAGATCCACTCTGAGGAGCTGCTCCCCAGCCAAAGCTGCAGTGGTCCTCAGACCCCCACCGGCGTATTCCAAGGCCAGGCCTGTAAGGAGGACGCCCTCTGCTGCTCAGAGTGTGGAAAGAGCTTTACTCAGCTGCGGTACCTGCGGGCGCATGAGCGCATCCACACGCAGGAGCGGCCGTTCCGCTGTGCCGAATGCGGCCTGACCTTCAAACAGATGACCAATCTGAAGGTCCACCAACGTCTGCACAACGGAGAGAAGCCGTATCAGTGCTCCGAGTGCGGGAAGAGGTTCACCCGCCGGATGACTCTGCAAACGCACGCGCGCATTCACACCGGAGAGAAGCCGTACAAATGCTCACACTGCGGCATGAACTTCAACCAGCTGAGCAACCTCAAGTCCCACCAGCGCACCCACACGGGCGAGAAACCGTTCCAGTGCTCCCAGTGCGGCAAGAAGTTCACCAACCAGACCACGCTGAAGATCCACCTGCGCATCCACTCCGGAGACAAACCGTACCGCTGCAGCGAGTGCCCCGAGACCTTCACCTACCACTACAACCTGCAGGCCCACCAGCTGGTCCACACGGGGCAGAAGCCATTCCAGTGCTCCATCTGCAAGAAGACCTTCACCCGCCACAGTCACCTCCAGATCCACGGACGGACCCACACGGGCGAGAAACCCTACTGCTGCACGCTGTGCGGCAAGAGCTTCAACGAGAGAGGAACCCTGAGGAAACACCAGCGAGTTCACACCGGGGAGAAGCCGTACCACTGCGCGCAGTGCCGCGAGAGCTTCACCTCCGAGTACAACCTGCAGGCGCACTTACGCATTCACACCGGCGAGAAACCGTACCACTGCGCGCTGTGTGACAAGAGTTTCACTCGCCACAGCCACCTCCAGAAACACCAGCGCTGTCACACGCCACAGATGCTCCACCACTGTACACGGTGTGGGCGGAGCTTCAGTCATTCACCCACACTAAAGGGTCACGAGTGTGCGGTCTCTCCCCTGCATCAAAGTCAAGAGTGACCATCGGGCTTTAGGACCCAGCAGCCCCCCAGGACATGTTGGTAAATTTTAAGTAAAGGCAGTGGGTCAGAACCCTGGAACCGTGTACAGCCTGAACTTCTTTTACAGAATCTCTGAGCCACCGACTTCATTCAGTTTAAATCTCAGAGTTAATATTCATACAGAATTTAAAATCATTAAGCAAAATATTAAAGATGTTTGCAGGACTTTGTATTTATTTACCGTCAGCTTCAGCAGATTAATAAAACCACAAAGAACCAAAACGTCAGCACTCTGTTCATTCCGCTCCTTATGTTTACATTTACATCAAGCAGAGGCTTTTAACCAAAACAACATGGATCCCACTTGATGGTTGGGGTCAGAACGCAGGATCTCACACAGAATCCCTGGAGCTCTGAGGGTTAAGTGTAACTTCAGTGGAACTCGGATTTGAACCCACGACCTCAGATTGTTAACCCAACACCAATCTACCTTCAATCATCACTGGACCTTCTGTTCCACGTTCCCCTCGGTTCCACGGCTCATTCACACTGCACTCACACACAGAGGGCCTGAGTACTATCCCTGCTGGTGGTTATGGTGTTGGGCTAGCAATCTGAGGTTGTGGGTTCAAATCTCAGGTCCACCCGAGTGACCAATGTGCGTCCTTGAGCAAGGCCCTTAGCCCTCATTGCTCCAGGGATTCTGTTTGTGACCCTGTGTTCTGACCCCAACTATAAAGTAGGATATTTGTAAGTTGCTTTGGGTAAACCCTTTGGATGACCAAATGTAAATGTTAAAAAAAGAGGAATAAAAGGTTGTGTTATGCTGGTAAGCAGGAGGTGAGAGGAACCACAGGGCTGTGTGTTAGGACCATTATCATTATCACATCATGCAACAGCAGCACAGGTCCCCACCAAGTAATGAATAACGTTTTAAACAGAGTCTGAGCTCACGTGTCTGTAATCAATACCTTTAATCAATAACTTCAATCCGTGTTTTCACTGTAAAAACTTCTCCAGCTGTTAGGTATGACCGGAAACAGTTTTACTGCTATTTCCGTTCTTTGTTTAATGGGGCTGCGCTGTGTGAGCTGCAGGTCAGTAGGGGGCGCTGCTGCTGCTGCTGACCGAACCCTACAGGAAGGCGTCGCACGGCTGATTAAAGCTTTAGCTGCGGGTTTATTTCCATATGAAGTGAGATGTATGTATTCTCCTCTTCATGTTGATGGATTTAAAAACAGAAACATTCTGAAAATGAGATCCCGGTCTCCACTTTTTGCCTGAAAGCAGAAGGTAAGCGCTAGCGGAGCCACTCGGCTAACAGCGGCCGTGTTCCAATCACTGATCCGCTCACTGCAGGCGGGCACTACGTAGGGCTTCAGATAACGGCGTCTGTCTCATTTAAGTGCACTCTGTCTGATTTGAGAAATGGTTTGGGATGGAACCGTCCAAACAGCGAGCTGCAGAAACCCTGTCCATGAAACTGAAATATGAAGTAAAATCATTCAATAACGACCTTCATAGACCCGTTATTAACCTTCACAACCGTCGTAAACCTGTTATTAACCTATTATTACCCTCATAGACCTGTTATTAACCTTCATAAACCTGTTATTAACCTCCATAAACCTGTTATTACCCTTCATAACCTTCTTAAACCTGTTATTAACCTTCACAAACCTGTTATTAACCTCCATAAACCTATTATTACCCTCCGTAGACCTGTTATTACCCTTTATAACCTTCATAAATCTGTTATTAACCTTCATAACCTTCATTAGCCTGTTATTAACCTCCATAAACCTGTTATTAATCTTCATAAACCTGTTATTACCCTTCATAACCTTCATAAACCTGTTATTAACCTCCATAAACCTATCATTACCCTCCATAGACCTGTTATTACCCTTTATAACCTCCATAAACCTGTTATTACCCTTCATAGACTTGTTATTACCCTTCATAACCTTCCTAAACTTGTTATTACGCTTCATAGACCTGTTATTACCCTTCATAACCTTCATAGACCCGTTATTAACCTTAATAAACCTGTTATTACCCTTCATAACCTTAATTAATCTGTTATTAAGCTGTTATAAGCTCTGCAGCTCAAACCAGTGCTGAATTTGGTCCACACTCTGAAGTGGACGTGTCTTTGGTGTGAATGTGTGGGTTTTGGGGTTTGCA
The DNA here is from genome assembly GCA_025769995.1 of Xyliphius kryptos. NCBI lineage: Eukaryota > Metazoa > Chordata > Actinopteri > Siluriformes > Aspredinidae > Xyliphius > Xyliphius kryptos. The sequence continues at coordinate 5,929 of JAOUQT010337244.1, read as the reverse complement.
GTTTTAATAAATCCTTTGTGTTCATTAAAGATGTTCTGATGGAAGCAGCACACAGACAGAACCTTCATCCAAACCCACAGGTACCGGTCCCCACTGATGATCTGATGGTTTTATTGATGTTACTCTTCATTAATGACGTCATCATGGTTTCTTTTTATTGTCAGGATGTAAAAACGGAGGCTGGTTTTGATGGAGGACCATGGAGGTCTGTGGACCATGTCCCTTCTCAGAACCTCTCACAAGACGAAGAAGAAATCCTGATAAAGATCATAAAAGAGGAAGACTTTGAGGATGAAGATCATCTCTGTAAGAACTGTCTCCATACTTGCTGACCTCAAAAAGTCCAAACGATTTCATTATAAATGTCCGTTTCAGATGGAGGTACATCGAGCCCTGTGGGACAGCGCCACCCTGTGGAGCAGCAGGATGATGAAGCAGATCCTGAAGATGAAGATCCTCTGTGTAAGAGCTCAGTGTGTGAGGGTTAAATGAAGGTTCTACATATTTTTGAGTGAAATGTTAAGAGTTTAGTTCTGTCACCTCACAACAACCAGCTCCCCAGTTCTGTGAGGTCTGTTTGAAGTTTGCATGTTCTCTCCACAGTGCAAAGGAGTTTGAGTGAATGAATGAATTTTGTTTCAGATGGAGCATCGTCGAGCTCTGTGGGTGTCGTCATTCCTGTGTTCCATCAGAACGATGAAGACGAGCCTGAAGATGAAGATCGAGGCAGTAAGTGAAGCGAGTGAATCAAGAGTCGTCTGTTTAAAGTAAATCAGTTGGTTCTTCTTCAGTTCCATTAAAATGTAAATGATGAGTTTCAGATGGAGGAACCTCCAGTCGGGTGGCGCAGCAGGGTGATGAAGACGACGATGATGATGAAGATTACCTCTGTAAGAGAAAAGCTGATGAATCAAATGGGATCCTGAAGCTCTGGTTTAATGTGCGCTTGTTCCTCTTGTTTCTCTGTGGTTGCAGACTGTGAGCGATGCCACCGCTTCTACTTCAACAAGTGTGAGGTGCACGGTTCCACACTCTTCATCCCCGACACCCCCGTTCCCATGGGGGTCCCCGATCGAGCCAGACGAACCCTCCCCGCGGGTCTGGAGGTGGAGTGCTCCGGTATTCCAGGCGCTGGTCTGGGCGTGTTTAATAAGGGGGAGGAGATTGGGGTCGGTTCTCACTTCGGTCCGTATGAGGGGGAGCTGGTGGAGAGAGAGGAGGCCATGAACAGTGGATACTCCTGGGTGGTGAGAACTTACTGAAGGTTCCTGTCTGATGGTTCCATAGTGTAAGAATGCTGGTTCCTGATCTGTTCTGATCCTCGACCCCAGCGGTGGAGATCAGATCAGTGGAGGACGCAGAACCTGAAGCTTTGCTTCCTTTGATGTGAGTGTCTGATTGGTTGCGTTGTGCAGTTGTACAGGAGCAGGAGCTACGAGCAGTACGTCGATGCTAAGAGGGAGCTGCATGCTAACTGGATGAGGTAAATGAAAGAAGCTCTCCTCTCCTGTTGATGGCGCCACCGCTGCCTTGTTGCTCTCACCTCGGTTCCTCTGACGGTTCCATCAGGTACGTGAACTGCGCTCGGAACCACGAGGAGCAGAACCTGGTGGCCTTTCAGTACCGAGGAGGGATCCTGTACCGCTGCTGTCGACCCGTCCTACCCGGTCAGGAGCTGCTGCTGTGGTACGACGAAGAGTACGCCAAAGATCTGGGCTTCACCTTCGACTACATCTGGAACAGGAAGTCATCTTTAGAGGGTGAACCTTTGTTTAATCAAATGAACAAATCAGCTTATTGATCTGTAACTGTTTCATGGTGTAGCATGTTGTGGCCCCTCCCACTTCTAGCACAGCCACCATATGGATCACCTGAGTCGGTTCTGTGAACCTGGATCAGACGCTCAGGGTCTGCGGTTCGGATGGTTCTGATGGTGTTCTGTGTTTCTTGCAGATTGGAACGGCGTGGCGGTCTTCTCCTGCACGTTGTGTCCTCTGTCCTACACGTCTCAGACGTTCCTCCACAAACACATCAGGAGGTGCCACCCTGAGGAGTACGTCAGGCTGCTGCGGTCCGGAGAGATCAGGCACGAGAGCCTGGCGCCCGCCCTCAGCCTGGCACCTCACCAACACAAGCAATGGCACCAGTGCGCTGACTGTGGGCGGGGCTTCACCAAGCAGAGCGCTCTGCAACTACACAAGTGCGCGCACTCCGGAGAGAAGCGCTACAGCTGCTGCGACTGCGGGAAGACGTTCAGGCGCGAGGGGGGGCTCCGGAAACACCAGCGCATTCACACCGGAGAGAAGCTGCACCAGTGTGGGCATTGTGGGAGGGGCTTCACCCAGCTGAGTACGCTGCAGAGTCACGAGCGCACGCACACCGGCGAGAAACCGTACAGCTGCTCGCACTGCGGGAAGAGCTTTGCCCAGCAGGGTTCGCTGCAGCACCACCAGCGCATCCACACCAAAGAGAAGCTGTATCACTGCGCGCACTGCGGCAAGGAGTTCGACCGCCTGAGCACGCTGCAGACGCACCAGCGCATCCACACCGGCGAGAAACCCTTCCACTGCGCGCAGTGTGGCAAGAGCTTCACCGACCGCGGCGTCCTCATCAACCACCAGCGCACTCACACCGGAGAGAAGCCCTTCCCGTGCCCCGAGTGTGGGCGGAGTTTCACCCAGCGCAGTTCCCTGCAGAAGCACCAGCGCATCCACACGGGGGAGCGACCGTACCGCTGCGCCCAGTGCGGCAAGAGCTTCGCTCAGCAGAGCTCCCTCCAGCAGCACGAGCGCATCCACACCGGCGAGAAGCCCTACCACTGCTCGCACTGCGGCAAGACCTTCGCCCGGCAGAGCTCCCTGCACACACACCGCCGCATACACACCGGCGAGCGGCCCTTCCCCTGCCCACACTGCGCCAAGACCTTCAGAAGGCAGTGGGACCTCAAGGCCCACCAGCAGCTTCACACGGGACACAAGTCCTTCCACTGCAGCGAGTGTCAGAAGAGCTTCAGCCATCAGCAGCACCTCCGCGAGCACCAGCGCACCCACACGGGCGAGAAGCCGTACTACTGCTCGCACTGCCAGCGCAGCTTCACCCACTCCAAAACCCTGCTGACCCACAAATGCAGGAACAACGAGCCCCCCGATTCTCACGCCTGACCCTGAGAAAAGTCGTCACCCCGGTAACCGGGGGCTCTGTGTCTACAGAGCACGTTGTCGATTCGGCATGTGACTCATGAATCAAATACACATATCCACAGAGAGTCGAATTAAAGAGTCAAATAACGAAATATATATATATTATATCTGCAATCAGCTGACTCATCAGAACGGCCTGCAGAACCTCTCTGAGTTTAATAAGTGAGTGCAGGATTTTTAACAGGAACTAAATGCAGGAACCACTCCTGAGGTGGTGGGGACTGTACATAAGAACGTTTGGCTGACACCAGGCTGATGGTGATCGACTCCACACTACACTCTTATTACAACCTGATCATCACTAATTAAAAACCCTACACTGGTACTAAGTTCTATTTCCTCAGAACGGAGACACAAAATGCACAATGATTGCACAAGTTCTGATCATGAACCCAATAAACCCAACAAACCATATGAGCCCAACAAACCCAACAGAGAACGTTAAATAAAGTTCTGATTGCTTCATGCTGATGAGAACACTAAGTGATTTGGTTATAAAAGTTTGTTCCAGATTAACAGAAAATTCACAACTGCAAAAGGTTTAAGAGGCGTCACAGTTCTGTAGATCAGATTATTGATTTCAGAAGGAATTGAATCAGAATTCTTTTTTAATTTCGGGGGAAACAACATTTTTTAAAGATGTCCCAAAAACAAAGAGGAATGTGAATAAAGGATAAAGTAAAATAACAGAAGGTTATATATATATATATATATATAAAACATTCCAATCATTAAGCCACCGTGCCACCCATATGTATATTATACACTATATAAAGATAATATAAGTGAATGTACAGTGTGCTCGTTGAAATTGAACCTCTGACTGAAATTATAAATCAGAAATAAATTGATATAAACTTCTATAAAGAACTCGGTTCTGTAGAGAAGGGACGAACTTTATCTGCTCATGAATGATTCTTTTTGCACTCAGGTTTGTAACAGGTCTGCATTGATGTTTGCACACTAGTTATCAGTGTCTTTTAAAACATTTTTTTTTTTTAAAAGCTTGTTTGCTGATTGGATGTAATTGAAAAAATGTCCACAAGGTCGCGCCAAAAACTTATTTTCTGAACTTTAGTGATGAAAATACATTTCCGTCAACTTTTTGAAACATGTATTTAATTTAAAAAAAAGTGCCGTAAAAAGACAGTTAGTTCACCCTAAATGAACAATTCCATCAAAAAAATATGTGCGATTAGACGTTACGGATTTGATTGTTGATTATTGTAGTTTGGGTGCGCGTCTAAACCCCGTTCCCTGCGGTCTCTGAAGTGCACTCTGTAGTGTTTAGGGGACAGGGGCTGCGCATGCGCACAGTGAGGCGCGCGGTGCGAACAGTGCTGCTGTGATGGCGAGCGGGAAGAAAAACGCGCTGTTGTCCTCTTTAGCGGCTTATGGAGACGATTCTGATCCAGACAGCGACGAACCAGGTCCACATTTACTCTTTACCTCAGAATCACAACCTCAGAACCTTAGAACCCGAGGCTAGTCGCTCTGCTGCTAATGCTAGTTAGCATGCTCGCTACTGTACGGAATATGGTAGCCTGTCTATCAAACATCAAAAAGTCTGAGTATATGTGTGTGTGTGTGTGTTTGTTTAAGTCTGTGAGTATTTGTGTGTGTGTGTTAAAGTGCGAGTACTTGTTTGTCTGTGTTGTGTTAAAGTCTGAGTATTAATGTTTGTGTGTGTTATGTTTAAGTCTGAGTATTAATGTGTGATTGGAGTGGTAGCTTAGTGGTCAGGGTGTTGGACTATCAGTCAAAAAGGTTGTGGGTTCAAATCCCAGGTCCACTGAAGTGACCATTGTGGGTTCCTGAGGAAGAACCTTAACTCTCACTGCTGCAGGGTTCTGTCTCAGCACTGTGTTCTGATTCCAACCATGAAAGTTGGAACACCTGTAAGTTGCTTTGGATAAAAACATCTGCTAAATAATGTAATGTAATGTGTGTGTGTGTGTGTGTGTGTGTGTTTGTTTGTTTGTGTGTGTTAAAGTCTGAGTATTAATGTGTGTGTATGTGGATTAGTGTATGTGGTTCTGACTCGGTTCTGACCCGGTTCTCAGAGTCTCTTGGTGGGTTGGTGTCGGCGAGTTACGGTGATGATGATGTGCGAGTTGAAGATGTTCCAGAGAAGATCTCAGGGGACGAAGAGAGCGATGAGAACCCGGAGCGTTCGGTAAGTTCCATTAACACAAATGGGGGGCCTCTGGTACCGGTACTCAGTCAGTACAGGTGTGATGGGATAGTTCCCTGAGTTTCAGAATCTTTAATGTTCAGCATCTGTAACTCCTCCTACTCCTGCACACACACACACTCTGAACCAGCTCATTGTGTGTGTGTGTGTGTGTGTGTGTGTGTGTGTGTGTGTGTGTGATGATGATGATGACGATGATGATCTTTAAGCGTCTCTGTGGGTTTGTGTTACAGGAGGGGGAGGAGTCTGACTCAGTGGAACCTGTTGAAGAACCCAAGGTATGCAGAGCCATTCATGTGCTAAAGGTTCTTCTGTTCTCGATACAGTGGGACACAAAGAATTGTCAGCCCATGATTGGCATGTTCTCCTACTGAGAAAGCTACACTTTATCGCTGAGAGACACGATGAGAAAAACATCCAGACTGGGATTTTTGTGTGTGTGTGTGTGTGTGTGTGTGTGTGTGTGTGTGTGTGTGTGTGTGTGTGTATGTATGCTGGTTGTTCAGCATCACCATGAAGCTTTAACTTAACACAT
>JAOUQT010337243.1:0-18240 GCA_025769995.1 Xyliphius kryptos | reverse complement strand
TACCCCCCCCCCCCCCCCCTCTGAGGAATATGCGGCAAGAGATACGACCCACATTCTCCCACATCCTTATTGTGTTTTAGAAGCCAGTGAAGGTCACTGTGTCAGAGGCAGTGAGGAAACCCCCGACCTGGCCTCCCATCACTTGGATGTGGAGTATTGCATCAGTAAATAATGTTATTCTTCAAAGATGATTATTTGCACTCAAAAAGGTTTAAGGTTCAATCTCTGTGCACTTGCAACCACACACCGGCCTTATTAATGGAGATGTGGTGCATTATTGAGCAGGTGGGACTGTGGGACCTGAAACATGTAGGTAGAGAGATCATAGAAACTGCACACAAGCCCAGGATTTCTGGGACTAGACCTCATATTTATGCACCTGCTTGTTTGGCACACACAACAAATTCCACACGCTAAACCCGGTGCTTATAGCCTTTCTAAAGTGGACAGGTTGTGGTTCTGAAGTAAGCAAACACCATTACAAATTCTATCTAACTCTCCAGGTTGTGATTAGACCGTTCCGGCGCAAACTTTACCACCAGGGCGCTGCGCCGTGATGGCATGCAGGACAGCATGTAAGAGGTGTTGCTCTTCTGTGATCACCGTCAGGAGATCAGAACACAGTCAACATACTGTAGGGTCAGGTGCTCAGAGGTGGTGGAGGGATGGTGGAGTGAGAATGGTGCACAGGTGACAGAGAACCGATAGAACGGAAGAAACAGACGACATCCTCACTGATGATAAATGGAGTCTTCAATTGCCACTGATTGCAATGTAAAGGTTCAGTCAAGGATAATTGCTCGCTGTATTTCTTTTACTTTTATGCAAATCGAGGACAGAGTTCAAGAAAGGAAAACCGAGGAAGCTGCTAATTCATTTGCTTTTATTTTATTTCAGGACGGAATGTAGGTGATATGTGTGTTAGTGGTATTTATATAATACGTAGTTGAAGCTGATAAACAAGGAGGCGTGGCTAATGAAGTGGCCAGTGATTATAATTCTTCAATTACATTCTGTATTCCAGCGATTCTCATCTGGTGGGTTGCGACCCAAAAGTGGGTGAAAAATAAATACAGTTGTTGAACCTCTGTTGTGGTTGAGTTATCACCGGATTCAATGTTTCGACAATCAAAACTGTTGCCAACTTAGCGATGTTGCCACTTTATTTAGAGACTTTTTAGGTCCTCTAGCAACATATTTGAATAAGCGACTAGTGACAAATCTAGCGACTCCTTTTGGTGTTTTTGGAGAGTTTTGGAGAGTTTTTGAGCCACATTCCACAACACTCTCAGCGCTCCACGTCTAAACTGCAACTGAGCCGCACATGCCCAAAGCTGCCACAGCCCACTAATGACAGAGCAGGACGTGAATTTAAACGTGTTTATCTTACAGAGTGTCACTTACTTACCTCGTCCATGGTGTGTGTCTCTTTGTAAAAAGCTAAACAACAAGCTGAACTACTGATTTAAGTAATTTATGTAAAAATAAATAATGTAATGTGGGTCAAAGCATTAGTCATTCATTTTTTTTAGGAAGTGATGGCTTATTTCAAAGGCAAATTAGAAAAGACATCTGTGACAGGGTGACGCTGGGGAGGGAAGTGGCAGAACCGATGCGTAAATCAGCGATTCTGATTACCACACCTGATGATGCTCCGCCTAATGACCCACAACAGGACAGGAGATAGGATTGCACCACACAATTACAGCACAATCACACTACTTATATAACTATTGCTACGTTTACAAGCTCCACCAGTCCTGTTGTCGGTGTCTCTACCCGCAGTGTTTGACGTCACAGGTTATAAAGCGTCACAAGGTCATAAAGCGTCACAAAGTCATAAAGCGTCACAAGGTCATTAGGCTGATCTACACATCGGCTTCACCACTTCCCCGAACAATTGAGTTGAAGAAGAAATTCATTAAATAATACGAGAGCGCCATAAAGATCGCTAAAATTGGCCGTTGAAATTGTAGAGAAGTTCCATTGTAGAGAAAAAAGAAATCGCTAAAAAAGCTTATGTAGTGAAAGGTGTTACTGTGCTTACACAACTTTAATGTTAAAAAGTTTTTATTAATTTGGATCAAAAACAGTTAGATGGCGAGAAATGTGAATGTCATTCTGCACTGAACTGAATCCATGAATGTGGTATTACGCCGGGTATTACTGCAGACCATGTTGCACTTCATGCTCTATATAAAAAGGTGTGAGAGATATTAAATTTAGCCGCCTGTTGGACTGAACCCTTCGCCGAAGATGCAGTAATCTCATTTGCTTAATTCCAGCGCAAGCTTATGAGCTAAATGAAGACGCCAAGCAAGCAAAAGGCAAATAAGGCACTCGTGCTAGCATGACGCTAAATAAAAAAAAGGCCTTGGGCTAAAATTATGAGAGCTGAGCAGCGCTGCTCTATTTACAGACTAATAGAAGCCCAGCGGGAGAAAAAACCCGCAAAACGTTGCCACCGTGGGATGCGTCATTCAGAGACGACGTTTCCGCCGGCAGCATCCCTAAATGTGGGACGTTCAGAGCTATCAGAGGCTATATGTCGATGGATCGATCGTCCTTGGTGCAGCTCTGTGGATGAGGAAGCAACGAATGAGAGATATCTCTCTTCAGCTTCTCTTCTCATTGAGTTTCTGTATTTATTTAGCCAATTTTACATTTAGTGCCATAAAATTAAATCCATAATCATTAGTAACACATCAACACATATTGGTGTCGTAACGGCAGCACCTTCTGCCACCTGAGAGGGGGCCAATGCATTGACAAAAGGTGCATGAAAGTTTAAAATAAACACATGCTATATATAATCAATTTAAAACCAAGTTTATCATACACAAATGACTCCAACCCACAGGAAGGCGGTGCTAAACACTTCAACCGGTATTCTGCTGTTGTAGCCTATCCAAGCTAAGCTAAGACATCAGATACGTCAAATGGAGCTTTTTCTCTCCTGCCTGTCTGAACTGTTTGGTTCTCAACATCCTTCTCTTCTTTATGTCCATAGGATCATCTTTCAGGATCTCAGTGTTCACCCGGCAGCCTTGCACAGAATAACGCCGCATGGTCAGAATGTTGGTAAGATATGGACCTATAAAATGCCTCGATCATGTGAGGGACACTTAAACCTAAACGATGAGTCGGCTGATTTCTTTAGGAAACCAGCGATGTCATTAGGTTTTAATTCAATTCAGGTTGAGTTTGGGAGAACAAGTAAGCTTCTGCAACGCAGCGCAGCTGCCATGGTGTCAGCATTAGTGATAAATTACGGCGACCCAGCAGAGCCTCATGACTCACCGCGTTCTGCCTCGCCTAATTCAAATAAGGACCCAGGATTTAGGAGTCCCCTGCTGTGATGTACGAGATTCTGATCCCTTCTGCTGCTCTTTTCTTTCAGTGAGGATGATTCAGGACCCAGACGAAGGAGAACCAGCAAGAAGCAGGATCGTTTTGCATGAACATACACATTAGGAATTACTTGTTTGCACAATGCATCATCAGTGCATCACATCATGGCAATAAAAGGATATCTTTTATTAAATCAATCTTTATGATATCAATGCATCAATATGGTTTGTACAAGGTCTATACAACACCTAGGATTAAAACCATAATAGGGTCTTTAAACTACTGTACCACAGAGAGCAAGGATCCTCAATTAAGAGGAACCAGGTGTGGAACTGGTTCACTAGAGAAACGCCTGCCAAGTTTGCAGACCTGAACACAGAACCTTTTCCGAACCATCTCAACTTCCTAAACCATATTTTCTGGATCATCACCAAATACTGTGATGAAAGAAGCCTTTAACCTGCGACTTCTGCTGCCAGTGGTTAACTGGAACAGGAAATCTGTAATGAGCTGCACCAGATGGACCAGCATCAGGTGGAACTGGGTAGGTCCAGGCAAATGAGGTTCTTTTGCAGCGGCAGGTGCATTTGGTGATGAAAACACTTTCGTGACGGCGTTCAATTGAAATACCTCTTCTACAAACTACAGGAATGATTTGAACGATCCTTTGAACATGAGGGAGAAGTCAATCTCAGGATCCGATCCAGTGCCACTTCTACGGAACTCTTTAAAGAGATCTTCAAAGAAATGCAAACGCTTTGATTTTCCTCAAGCACTTTTTGCAACAAGTGGTATTAAAACAGTCCGGCAGAAAAATAACAAGATGAATACTTTAAACATAAACCAGTCCTGCCATACTATAGCCTGCTGGAACCTATCCCAGGACTAATAAAGAGAAATGCAGAAAAATGTTTGAGAGTGGACAAAATGCATTCGTAGAGATCGCATTTAAACGCAGTCCATGTGATGCTATTTTGCAAATCCTGGCTGACGGGTAGAGCTGCACCATTACTATGGAAACAACGTGGTCAACTACAGTAACCTTGCTTAATTTTAACCAAGATGAGCCAATGATATTTAACCAGTAAGAATTAATACCCCAGGTGAAACCAATGATATTCAACCACTGAGAACCTATACACAAAGAGGAACTAAGGATATTCGACTACTGATAACTAATACACCAAGAGGACCTAATTATATTCAACCACTGAGAATCAATACACCAAGAGGAACTAATGATATTCAACCACTAAGAACCAATACTCAAAGTTAAACCAATGATTTTCAACCACTGAGAACCAACAAATCAAGAGGAACGAATGATATTCAACCACTGAGAACCAACACACCAAGATAAATCAATGATATTTAACCACTAAGAACCAATACCCCAAGAGAAACTAAGGATATTCAACTACTGAGAACCAAAACAATAAAAGAAACTAAGGATATTCATCTACTGAGAACCAATAAACCAAGAGAAACTAAGTATATATTTAACCACCGAGAACCAATACATCAAGCAAAACCAATGATATTCAACAACTGAGACCCAACACACCAAGAAAAACTAATGATATTCCCTCACTAAAAACCAATATGCCATGTTACACCAATGCTATTTGACCACTGAGAACCAATACACAAAGAGGAACTAATTATATTAAACCACAGAAAACCAATACAACAAGAGGAACTGATGATATTTAACCACTGAGAACCAATACACCAAAAGGAACTGATGATATTTAACTACTGAGAACCAATACACCAAGAGGAACTAATGATATTTAACCACTGAGAACCAATACACCAAAAGGAACTAATGATATTTAATCACTAAGAACCAATACCCCAAGTGACAGCAATGATATTTAACCACAGAGAATCAATACCCCAAGTAAAACATTTGTGGGAAAGTTTAGGGATGTTCTATTTTCCTGTATGGCTGTGTCCCAATGCACAAATCAAGAATATTGAACATTCCGATCAATAAATAAACAAGAATCTGCTAATGTTTGCAGTTTTCCACGCCTTTAGCTGCTCAGACGGACAAACACGTGTCGTTTCCAAAACAAATCACCGCAACTGGTGTTCCATAAAGGGCCTTTCACATAAATCTTTATACACCAGATGCCGTACTGCAAATCAGAATCACAAGGCATCATGACAAATCAAGCCATCGGCAGGAAGTGAGCGGTTGCATTAGCATACGGCAGCTAGCAAAACCGCTGAGCGCTGTAGATTATTCATATGACAGACCGACGGGAGTCATCCCGTCGTCCACTGTCCATGTTAAATGCTCCCAATTCATTTCCCCTGGACCTGTTTGAGCAGAAAGAAAATATTGCAGCTTGTCAGGTTTTAGAGGATAATTGGCGTACACCCGGGAGCGCGCACCCTCCCCCCGTCTCACACAAAAAAACAGGAGTGAGTGCATTTGTTCAGGGGAAAGAAAAACAAAAAACGAGGCAAATCCGACAGTTAAAACAGAAGGTGTGCGGTAAATATTAACGAGAGCTGAAGAGCAGAGCAAATCGCGGCTTCCCAATCAGCAGCCAAATCATGCGGGCATTGATTATTCAAATCGACGCCACCACGGCAGGCAGGAAGGAGAAATAGAGGAAGAATGTGCAGAAGAAAATCAAAGTTGACATCGCATTCGGGTGGGGGGGCGGCCTGACGACGGCGGCCTGATGACAGGCGCCTCTTAATTACCAGAGTAGACGGTTCCAACACGAGCTTAGCGCTCAGCATGCGCATTCTCATGCAGGTTTCATTCTCAGTCATTCTCTTTCCTCCACATACAATTCGCTGAGGTTTTAGTGTCAGAGAACAAAGTGGAACTTTAAATAAACCAGGGATAAATTATGGGATGCCCTTTTGAACGGCACTTGACCTGCGGGTGGAGCATTAACGGGAATAATCCTTACAGATAATAATGGATCATTTCAATCAGGATTTTGACTCTGTTTTTTGAAAGAGGCTTAAAATTATGGCACATTTAATAGAGTGTATATATACACATACACACACAGACACATTTACAGACCCTTTCCAAAAAAATTTATATCATGAAAAAATTGTTACATTTCCATTATTCCATTCAAAAAGTTAAACTTTTAATAGATAATAGATTCAGGGTCTATAATTGAAGCTATTTCAACTTATTTTTTTTAATTTGACATAATTTGGGCTTCCAGATTATAAAAACCACGAAAACAGGAATGTAAAAATTGAGAATACTGTGAAAAAATCGGACCAAATTTTGCCGCAGGGCCTTGACGTTTTAAACTGTGTGCCACACTGTAATCATCCACTGAACACGGCTTTCTTAAATCTAAGCTCACCACAACAGTCTACCACAAAGTCTACTCTGCCCATGCCGCCAGAAGCACCAAAACCTGGTTAGAAATTATGTTTTGGTGCTTCTGGCAACATGGGCATGGGCCAGGTCCTGCTGGAAGATGACATGTGCAGATCCTCATAATGATCTTCAAGTCTTCTAAAACATTTTGGTAGATGGTTGCGGGGACCTTGGATTTAAGAGATTACCATCACCTGCACCAGACATTTGCCCCCAAATCATGACTGACATTGGAGATTTTATTAAATTTGGGAAGGAGTTACCTAGAGCAGAGGACGCGGCAAAGGTTTAAATTGTGCTCGACTAGGTGGACTTAGGCTGGTCATGAAACACTGCTATGGATCACAGTTGGAGCTCTATAAGCCTGATGGATCTGGAGCAATGGAATGATCATTTCAAGGGGTTCAAGAATCCTAAATGTAGGGAAGATCCCATTTTAGCAAAGTAAGCTGTGGGGGGTTTGAATTGTACTTGAAGTGCATGTAGGCTACACATAAAACACTGACATGTACCATGTACCAAATGCTGGTTGTAGCGATCTGGATCATGGAGGCTGGGTTCTAAATTTCTAAATTACCTGGATTTACTAATAATAAGGTCTTTCTTAGTACATTCTTAAGATAATTCCTTCTGTGCATGGAAACCAAAATGTTCTGTTATGCTATGCTAACAGAGCTAACAGCATACCGCTATGCGGAGCTCTTTGGTAGGACTTTTCTTTCCCGTGACATGTGATATCAAACTTCTCATGGACATGAATAATTAGAGTGAAGGAGTTTGGATTTACTCCTCTGCCTGTTCGCTGCTCCTCATGATGGACAGCCACATGCTATAATTCAGCCACATTACGGTTCTCTTCCGGCTATTTTGAACAACGCGGCCCACTCGCACCTATCAATCAGTGCGGCCTCGTTTGCAGATATCCAGGCGGGTGATTGAAACCCGACCTTATCCTCCTCCACCTGCTGCCACGTGTCTATGAGACAAAAAACAAAAACAAGCCACTGCAGGTTTTGAATTCAATTGAATTTACTACAGCAATCTGGGACGTGAGCTTGTCAGCGTGAGCGACTGATGCGTCGGGGACTCAGCGGTGTACGCAGTGGTCTGTGTTCTGATCGCGCTGGTTACATTGCGCTGGCTTTAAACATGAAAAGCGTCGCGCAGCACCCTGTTCGAAGGGACAGTTTATCATCGGCGGGTCTTTTCTCTTTAAATGGTAATTGATCTAAATGAGCTTTAATGAGGAACACACAAGATTTACCAGATGACAAATGACTTTTCAAGACCTCAGTGTATTTGCACAGCCGGGCTAGGCCCCGCTGGCATTATATCTTACACGGATTATGTAATTAATGTTTGTTAATTGCCTGCCAAAATATGATTCAGTTATTAATCATCGCCTTGCTTTCATGCTATTACCCATCTTAACCACTAGTCTGCCCTGTGGGAGATGTTTAGCGAGGGGATGAACCTTCCCGAACTACTAAAGGTTCCTGGGTTTCATTAGGAACCATTATGGAAAACCTTTGCTAGATTTAATGAATATCCAATACAAATTTGTGATACCAATTTTTAATCAAAACCTCTGATATTTTGCTTATTTTAGTGACAAAGAACTATGAAAGCCTATCCCAGTACTTGCTGGTTTACTTTGGTCCCATTACAAGACCAGACACACGCCATCACACCTAGTGCCTTACCAATAACAGTGAATACATTTCAATAGCCAGGAAGTGAACTTGGAACTTAATTTCTGCAAGATCATGAGTCTGCGGAACAATGCCCCCCTGTGTGGTAGCATGATGGCTAATCTGAGTTTTAAACATTTTAAGGCCTTCCCCAAACTGTCCTCCCTCTGGATGCATTGATATTTACTGCACATGCGCCACTCGTGAGAGAGACCCGCAGTGTCTTTGTGGGACGTTTTGAAGTTTATGCGCCGGCCTGAATTCATTTGGAACCGTTGTTTGTGATGTGCAACGGTATGAGTGGACTTCCCCCCCCCCCCCCTTCATTGATCTCCAAGGATTAAAAGAGCACTTCAACGGGAGGGGGGCAGGTACAGCGCCGGCGTGAAGGTGAAATGAGAGGGAAATGTGGGCGGATGAAGAGACGCAAGCGGCCGGATGAACGAGGGTGCGGCGGATGGTTCCCGAATCCCATCGGCTTACGGCGGCCTGGTGTCAAAGGAGTGGCGCGGATCTGAATACTAATACCCCAATCTGTCAGTCACCGCCGCAATCTGCTGTTACTGCCGCCGCCCTGACTGTGCGCGCGCACACACACACACACGCAGTGGTATATTCACAACCTGACAGCTATGCCTGCAGCCATCTGCGGACCCATCCGCTCGGATGATGGAGACGAACAAAAATAAGTTTGAAGGTGTCATTCAGATGAAGAGCTGAATTGAAAAGTTTGCATGTTTTCCTGCCATCACAAAAGCTCAGTCTGACTACAGGCGCCATTAATATTTATACTCCCTCTCCAACCCAAGTGCACTTAAGAGACTCCCTTCCACATGAGGGACTAACAAACATGGAGTTCCCTTGTCCTGTCAAATAGGTGCCGAGGTGCTTAATGTTGCTATATACATCCAGATACTCAGTAAATAGCAGTAAATTTCCTCACCATTAAAATCTTGGCTGTGTGTGTTTGTTAGCCATCCCACACTCCTAAACAGGTTGACAGTCCTCACACCCTACGCTCACCCTACAAGACAAGAATAGCCACCAAATGCGTCGGGACCAGATGGACAGTGTCTTCTGCCCAATGCTGTCCGGCAAATTAGCCAGAAAGCGGGCGGGGCTATTACGCATGAAAAATTGGAGCCCTAAAATAAGATGCAACTTTTCAGTTACGTCCTTAACAATATATATAAAAAGGAATATAATACACTAGCTAAACATAATGATGCATTATACCTACAGAAGATTTCTGGGCATCGTAACAGCTTCCACGCTTCCAAAGAAGGCTTTCTGCAAGATTTTGGAAGGTGTCTTTGGAGAGTCACTGATGCAAGGCTCAAGTGTTTGATCCTACACCTGTTATAATGCATTCATTCATGAAGTGGAGTGTCTCAATACTTTCGACTGCTTATTTATGCCCTTAGTGAATGAACCAATCACGCCACATCTGTCTGACAAGCACACAAATTTGTCGAGGATGTTTTCCTGCCGATTGTGCTAATGGAAGTGCTGGGATTGGCCCCGGAGCAGGTCTTCAGTTCATAGCAGGACAGACACATTCATGAATATATTTTAAACGAAAGAATAACAACTCCATCCTCTTCTTCATCCTCAAGCGAAGCCCTGGGGCTTGTCCTGGGGTTTGTCCCGGCATTTATGAGGTGATGCACTGACAATCTCACACGCATCCGATCTGTTGTATTTGTTTTGAGTGTTTTCTTTAAGTTTTTAAATATTTCCTGACCATTTCTCGTTCTGTCTCACTGTCTATAAACAAGCCGAGCACGGCCCTGAAGGATCGTGGATGCTTCCTGGGTTTTGACATTTCCAGCGTCTTATGATCCTCACACCTTCTGTATTACTCAGGGCCCCAGGCAATTACCTGCCTCACACAGCAGCGTAACTCTGATCATGAACCCGGCGTGTAAACAGAAGGCAAAGTCGATGCGAGGGTGTTGTTTTCATCTCCGCAAACAAACGGCACTTTCACATCCAGCGGCTCAGCGAGACGTTCTGTCAACAGCACCGGCCTGCAGGAGCATGTCGCAGCCGCACCTGAGAGGGAAACCTATCAGTAATAAATAATCATTCACAGCTGGAGAGGCTGCTGTGGGGAGAAATCTGACGGAGAGTGCATCAGACTGGCTTATTAATGACTCCACGCCGCCTGCCACAGCAAAGAAGGGTGATACATGTCAAATTAAATTTCGCCGCGGCCCCAGTGGGTTTGTTCAGGAGAACACTACAGCGTTGATACTTAAATGGTTTAGATCTTGCTAGATGTCATAGATATCTAATACAAATTTGCAAAACCAGTTCTAATCAAATCCTCTAATATTTTGTTTATTTCCGCAACAAAGGCTGCAGGTCGTACAGGAGTGTCCACATACTTTTGGTCAGGTGTTTGGTTTAAGTTCAAGTTATTTATTTATATAAATGGGTGAAATCTGGCTGAGCTGTGGCACTGCTGACCCCCTGATGGCACTCGCAAACTGCATGTGAACCAAAGTAGGTCCAAATACTGAAAACATGCATTTGACCCACATATTCCAAAATTAATCTGATCCACTTCTAGTGAACGTATGGCAGCGGGACCCTAATTAGGTTCATATGTGGACCACACCTTGCAACCAGGGTGGTACGCCCAAGTACCGTCAAGTGGCAAGTGGTCCACATGAACATGGGAGATGTAGATCTGGCCAGATCTGGGCTGGAATTATTTTGCCATTTGGGAAAGCAGCTTAACAGTGTTCAGAGCCTGAATCTCCAAAAAGCAAGCTGAAGTGACAGAGGCAAGAAAAAATCCCTTATGTTGTTTTCTTTTTTTTGAAAGAAACCTTGGAAAAAGGGCTTAGTGGGGAACTCCTCCTTGAGCGCCCGGGCAGCATCATCAGTGTAGTCTTTAACAAGGGGAAGAACTACATAAGTCCAGTGTGTCCAACCTGCATGACTACAACGCTATCATTCCAAAAGATTCCGTCCAGTAATCGTCATAGCCGCAGTGCCATAAACGAAGAGCTGTTGACCCCTCAAAGAAACTGACGATGCTTTGACAGACAAAGAAAGCAGTTAGTGCTAATAAAGCACAGGAATGAAGTAATAAACAAAGAATGATTGATGCAGTGCAACATGTGACTCCGCCCTAACTGACTACAGCAGCAGAACTAAAAGGGGCAGATACTGCTGGGTACTTAGTCGAGAGGATTCCCTGGAATAGCATCATTGCAGCACCACGTCCACTTCTAATGATGAGCTGGGTGAAGAAGTGAATTGCCAGCACAGACTGATCCCAGATGACCAACCCTACACAGTTAAACCTTAAATTAACACCTTTATCTACAAGAAATAAATTAAACGTAAAAGTAGTGTGTATTGTGCAAACTGTTCCCTCACAATCCCAAACCTTTTATGCAGCCTGATTAAGGAGACCTGCATCCGCAAATTGCCAGCTACCTCGTTATCGACTTCTGCTGCCGACTCCACCAGGCTCCTCATTTGT
Source organism: Xyliphius kryptos (assembly GCA_025769995.1). Lineage (NCBI taxonomy): Eukaryota > Metazoa > Chordata > Actinopteri > Siluriformes > Aspredinidae > Xyliphius > Xyliphius kryptos. The sequence goes on along the minus strand of JAOUQT010337243.1, from coordinate 6,329 downwards.
CTCCACCGCAGAGACACAGTCCAGTAGATCCTCTAATGGTTTCACCCAGCCGGTGCAGATGTCTGTGTCATGTCTGTACGCTAATTAGTGAAATATGGAAGTAATGAAAGGCCAATGTTTTCATCTGTAGAGTCGCTCAGGTGGTGTAATAAAGTCCTCCACTGACTGGACAACCTGCATTGTAGACAAACCGTCCTGCCCCGGTGCCTCCCACCTGCTGCAGGGAGAACGGAGAAGATGCGCCCACTATCGCTAGTGGCACGTTCGCACCACCAATAAGCAGAAAATATGATTGCTGATGCCCAGGTGTGTTGGACTGCGCTGATTGAATTCCCATCTGCCTTCATGCCCGCCGCCACCATGGCTCACTTTTCATCTCAGCCTAATCTCATTATGATTTTATGGCCTCCGCGGCCCGGGGATGTGAGGCTTTAGGAGCGATGCTGAGCCGCCAAATAGATTCCTTCCAATCCGCCATGGAAGAAGAAGTGGGAGAGAGAGGAAAGAAAAAAAGAAAAGAAAACAAATCCTGAGCTTCTAACTGATTTCCACTGGATAGAGTTCTCCATAGCAGTTACACTAGTCAGCGGCTGTTTATCTATTTATCCTCATCCACCCGTTTTAATGAGCCTCGATCAGCCGCCATTATGAAATGGCTAAGGCTAATGTCAGCCAATTAGCCATAGCCTGGAGTGAGAGTTATTTATTAATATCTCTTATCTGTGGGATGGAGGTTTTTAAGCCACATCAGAGCACACTAATAATGGATTCTAAAGGGTGAAATGGATTGGGTGTCATTAAATAATTAAGCGGGGTATCTTTCGGTTACTTTCAAACGCAGCCGGCAAACGCAAGATGGTCATCAGCGCAGCACTCAGTCTGGGAATAAACACAAGTGGCAATCAGAGTGCTTTAGCTTTCAATTAAGAACGAAGGAGAAGCCTTTAAGCCTTGAGTATTAGACTGATTATAATTGCAAAGTGTACAAACACGCTATTTAGAATGTTGCCTACCTCTTTGCCTCAAACTACCACCTGCATCCTCATTAACACAGGGTGAGAATGCTGGGAAGTTTACAAACACTGTGATCTGGTAGTGAAGGCTCCTAAGATTATGTTTCAGCCGAGGTAGTCTGCGACTGGAGGGTGGAAGGGGTGGAGGCAGGGGGTGGAGGAAAGGAGATTTGGAAATGTGCAGCTTTCTATACTGGCCAACACGGCGTAGTGGTCAGCGTCTGCCTCTCAGCGCTGGGAATCCAGGTTTAAATCCTAATCTAGGTGGAGTTTCCATGTTCTCTCCAAGTCGGTGTGGGTTTTCTATGGGTTCTCCGGTTTCCTTCCACAGTCCAAAAAACATGGATTCAGGGTAAATTAAATGCTCTACATTGCCCCCTGTCTAAATTGCCCCAATGTTGTGTGTCAGTGAGTGCCCATCGATATATTGGCACCCTTTCCTGGGTGTACCTGCCCTGCGCCGGAAACATACTCACCTAGATGGGCATGGAGAACCGCCTGCAACCCTACTGTAGTAAGGCAGTTCGGAGAAGGCCTGCTTTAGGTTCATAAATGGGGTAAGTTGGGTAAGTTTGATGTGGAACTTTTATATTATATACAATAAATCAAGAAGATCGCCATGTACTGTGGACATGTATAGTTGTCCCAATTTCGTAGTCCATACAGTGTATAATAAAGTTCTGGAGACGTTCTAAGGAGGTAAATATAATGCTTCTGTACTCCTCATTCATTGCCCCACCTCCCCCAGGCCCCATTTCCAGAATTACTTCTTCTACCCCTAGCATTCCTCCACCTCATCATCTAAGCAGCAGCATTAGAAGCGAGCCTTTGTTATTTAAAGCTCTTAACTGGACAGGCCAACCCACGCGCTCCAATCAATACCGTTTGAGCTGCTTCTTTATTATTGATCTGGCTCTGCTGTTGGGCTCCTTCTGTTTTTGTTTTTATAAGTCAAAGGCGATCAGGGTCTCGTTCTGCACCGGGAAAGTGTATCGGAGAGACACCCGCCCGCAAGGGCATCGTGAATCCGTCATCACAGCCATGACTGACAATGTGTCACAGGTGGAGGAAAACGGAGTCGCAGCTCATCTGGAAGAAAGCAAGAGACGTAGCTCCCAGGTCTTTATATAAATAACTAGCAAAATACCTGTGCAGTGCTATGGTGGAAAACTTAACAACGTGGACATTGAAGCGTAATTGTTGGATTTGGAGCTTATTGTCAGATTTTAGGTTTGTATTAAAGGAAAGTTCTGTGTCCAGTTCTTCATCTAATTACTAAAGTCTGCGGATTCTTTCAGGGGGCACTTAAAAATGTATCTCTGCTAACTACATAATGGTAAATATGATGAATGTGGGTTTGTCGCAGTAAAGGGGATGCGAGTGTATACTGGGTGTGAACTCCAGTAGCACTGCTTTGTCTGATCAACACGTCACCACCGTGCCAGTGTCACTGTTTTACTGCTGATTGGATTGGGCATCGCGCTGGTGTATCAAAAATGAAAGAAGTTGGGTCAGTTGTCAATCGGCCCCAAAAATTGCCCAGCTTGATTAATGGACTGGGAAAAATTGTGACTCCTCAGACTGTGACGTTGTCAAGAAATATGGATTCAGTATTGGAAAATTTCACTCTTCAGCCGAGACTGGATAAATTAGAATCAAAGCATGCAAAACACGGCGATAAAATCCTGGAAAAATTCAAATATGCACCCCCCCCCCTGCTATTTTGACTCTGTTCTATCTCCAGTCACTGACCTTGGACACCTGGCAGCTGCTGTGAAAGGAAAAGAAAAAACAAATTCCTGTGATTGTCATCATAGAAACCTACTGCACTGTCCTACCCGGATAATTAACAATTGCCCAAATGTGGCCACGCCTCCTTGGCTTCACTTCGGACACTCCTGGAGCCTCTGTTCTGTGCCAAAGCTTTTGTCTCCCACCTAACTTATCTTCACCCATCGCTTCTTACCTGTCTTTCCTATTGTGGATGTGGCATTGTGGCTAAGGCTGCAGTGGCTCGCTCTCTCTTCGTCTATGGAAAGAGCATAACGTAATTCCAATTCTCTATATGTCGTAAAATGTACAGTGGAATTGACAATAAAGTACTCTTGCATCACTTGCATCTTGATTTAAATTGAAATAGGCGCCTCGGTTGTAAGGAGTACTTTACTTGACCATTCAGTTCAGTTAATTAACTTGCGTTAGCCTCTGTCCCGTTAATTAACTGCTGTTTCATTATTGGTTCTTTTGGTTGTCATGTGATAGGGACTTTTGTTTTATATACTCCTGGTTTCCGTTCGTCCTGTCCTTTTATGCTATCATTTTATGCTATGCGTCCTTTTATCTGTACTGTGTTTTTCGCGCTATGCTCCAACCTGGCAACCTGGCTCTTCTCTGCCTTGTGTGCACTTGCTTGGGTTCCGGTGTGCAACCATAACACAGGTTTGACAATTTTTTTGTGGACGTATTAGCAACAAAAACTTTTTCCACTTCCACTTTACATTTTTTACAAATGAAAAATAACAGAGGTATGCGTCATACAGTGCAGCGTTCTCGTTGCTATGATAACCACCATTTGTTTATGCGTTTACCTTCTTTTCAAAATTGTGATGATTTTCAGCTGCAAAAGAAGCAAAACTCAAATATTACCTGAAGCATTTAAATGTGTATTTTGGTTCATTGAGGAAAAGTTTCTCAGTTTCTTAAAGTAATTGCTCTTAAATTCATGTTGCATGCATGTGTATGTTTAAATGTGTTATTTGTCAAAAATAAATTTGTTCGGTTTGCATTTTATAAAAGTGGATCGCGACTTTATATCTCAAGGTGCTGGTCTACTTTTATTTCCTGAAAAAATTAGGTTACTGCTGGTGGAAGAGCTTTTTCCCACAAGACTCCTCAACTTTGGAACAGCCTTCCAGTTATTGTTAATGATTCTGATTCTCTATAAAGTAGATTAAAAACACATCTATTTACTTTTGCGTGTAATTAATTACCACTAGATAAAAGTGTTGATTAAACTGTGTTGGGTTGGTGGCCTGGGACAGTCTCTGCTGGCATTTCATCTCTTCACCCAGCTCATCATTAGTAGAGGGCATGGGGCTGAAATGATGCTATTCCAGGGTGCCTGCTCGACTAAGTACCCTGTAGCACCTGCCCCTTTAAGTTCTGCAGAGGCCGAGAACTGTTCAGAACCCCTTACGGAACTCATGTGAGAGACTGAGAAGGTTCACAGAGAATGAGATGGACTAAGGGCTGTGATTGTAGTTATGGTATGTGGATACTGAGTGTAGAAATCATAGATAGCTAGTACCTTATAAAGTGGCCAATGAGAGTCTGTAGTATCATTCGCTCTGCTGGTATCAAGCCACCAGACTTCCACTCGTCATCACTGTGCCTCCGGGACCTTTGTCAAGCCTTCAGCTTCACTAACCTTCTGTCAGGCCTGCAATCTGATTTAGAGACGGCTTTGCTAACCTGCCTGTCAGCCCTCGCATCGCCGCACCCCCCCATCCCCCCATTTGGAACATCACTGTTCTGAATGCATACATCATTGCAAACACATTGTGCTACATTGTATACATTTCAATAAACACATTAATGAATCAAACCTTGTATTTTTTTATTATACTGTGCTTGTAACTGTTTTATAAAAGCAATAAGACACTCGACGTTGTGTATTATTGTGAACTAGCGGAATACCCGTGCTGTGCTGCGGTGGAAAACTTGATAACAATGTGGAAGTTGAAAGGCATCCATCCATTATCTTCCGCTTATTCCTCTACTAGGGTCGAGGTCGGGCTCCCCATGCCCATCCAGGGAAGAACATCTCAGGCGCTGGGCATAAACATCCAGGACAGGGTGCCAATTTATTGCTGGGCACACAATCACTCACACATCCACACACTATACAGAGCTACTTTAAGCATTCAATTTACCTAGAATTCATGGTTTTGGACTCTGGGAGGAAACTGGAGAACCCAGAGAAAACTGTGGAAACTTTACTTGGGGAATTGAAAGAATTTGTGATGAGTCATTTAGTAAGTCAAAAACAAAGTGCTTTGCCTTTAATTAGTACGGAAAAATTGGAAAAAAAAAGGTGTTACTGTACTTCGCTACAAGTAGGGGCCTAATAACACATCAATTCTACTCATACCATGATAATGCTTTCGATTGCGATTTTAAATGAACCATTGGACATAGGAAGTAAGATGAGCTTAGTTTTTCCAAGGACATAATAGGGAATTACGATGCCAAATTTCAGCCTTGTAGGTACTCAAGAGGTGGAATTAGTTTTGTTTCAGTGAGGGCTTTGATGTTTATAGATATAGAGATTAAATGAGACACTCAGCTCACTTAGTGCGAGTGCGTTCTCTCATCAGTATGCGGGCGTCCTCGTCTCCCCCATATGTCCTAGCAATACAGAGGATGCGGTTCCATCAGCGTCCTGTTATCTCTGCAATTTAAAATAAAGAGCAAGGCCAGTGAATTTCTGATCATCCCCAATGTGTTCCCCCGCCCTGCGTCTCCGTGTGGGGTTTCCACTCCTGTGCACAATGGTCACATGTAGCAGTGAATCTCAAACCTCCGGATATGAGAAAACTTAGAGAGGGGACACGTGGGGGAGGAGGCAAAGTAAACATTCTGGAGTTGTGCAGTGCATTTTATTGCAGACAGCTGCCGGTTCTCATTCCCGAAAATCCCCACAGATCCATAAATCAACGCTCACTGGGCGCGGACAAGCTGGGTCTGTGCAGCAGGTAAAGGATGGTTTCCACTAACTGGGAGCCTGGTCACACAAGAAGGGGGTACTGAACAGTGGGGGGCGTCTCATTTACAACAAGAACTTTGTAATGACTGCTGGCGTCTGTGGTGATTATCTGGAGCGATCAGTCGACGTATCATGATCGGCGTCGTTCGAAATGCGAAGGAAAAACTCCAACAGTGCGTGAGATTAAAAATGTATGATACAAAGTCCGACCTACATCGCCCCATGTCAGCAAAGGGAATCAGAGGAACATCTGATGGTGTTCTATATTTAATGCAGCAGCTACAACTTCAAGAGCTGAACCGAAGTTCACACAAGAACATATGATGCATCCACGGTTGGTATGTTCTCCTGAAAACCACAGCTTTACTTTTCCCATCTCTTTCTTTAAAAACACACGCCTTTCATATGTACATAGTTAAATACACTGCTCAAAAAAATAAAGAACACAAAAACAACACATCCTAGATCTCAATAAATAAAATATTTCAGTTGAAAATCTTTATGTAGTAGATTGTGGAATGCGTTGAGAACAAAATAACATAAAAATGAAC
>JAOUQT010337226.1:0-13058 GCA_025769995.1 Xyliphius kryptos | reverse complement strand
ATATCCACATATCGCTATGCCTACACTGCCACACTTCACTGTCTTTAGACATTACCGTGGCTTGAATCAAGTTTCTGGGGGCTATCTGACAAACTGTCAAAAAAATATTGATCAAAATACACTGTATTTCAGAATAATGTAATGACCAATTTTTTTGATTTTCAGAGTGTACGAAAAGTGTTGGATTAATCTTCAAATAAGGGGAGATCTGATTGTTTTTTTACAGAATTAATGACCTCACCGCTAGTACACTGCTATTATTTTAAACATGCCTCTTTCAGTTAATTAATCAATTACACAGACCAGAAGCATGCACATCATTAATTTTGGGTCCATTGATTTTCTATGACTCTACTAGACCTATTGGCAAATTATTTGACATTTCTGACTTTAATTGATCTGGTTAGACATGTTGGATTGCTATTGTTTTGAACACAATTGTATATAGAGGTCAAAAGAGGTTAGGAGAATGTAGAATGGCTAGGCAGACAGACTTGAGTTGAGAAGCACACAAACATTCTTTACAACAGATCATTACACTAGAAATACTCTTTACATCCCTCACATTAATCAGCAATTTAAAAAGTGAATTTATATTTTTATTGTTTTTTTAATTAATATTATTGTTAATATCACAAGTGTTAATATTATTATAAATTTTATAATGAAGTAGTGAACATTGAAAAAAGTGGTTAAAATCTGTGTATATCCTATTTAAGATCCCTCTTGAATAGGATCTACACACTTTTTGTACCACTCTGTGCAGGGACACTACAAAGTTCCAGATTTTCATTGCATGAATGCAGTGTTTCTGTTAGCTGTGCTTACCATATTCATGCCTCTTTTCCATTACAGCTATGGGACAGAAGGGGGTAAAAGTACCAGTCACTGAAGCAAAGAGTACATAAGCCCTGACCAGCTCAGTGCATCCTTCCATGTACATATGTGCCTACTCATGCTGCTATTTGAGCAGTTGTGCTCATGGGAAGCCACAAGGATAAAGACAAGCAGTAAGGCCGGTTAAGGCAATCAGAAGATTTACTCCTGTTGGATTAAGACTGGTAAATCGGATATGTGTGGGATTTTATGGCCGTTGGATGAAGCAGGGTTCAGGATGATTACAGAAGTCACCGAATCAAGGAGAATTGCCAAAATGTATTACCCAGATATCACTACTGAACATTAGCAACTTCTGGAGAAGATGCAATTACAAGTCGAGTTCAGACTTTTTAGGGTTAAAAGAAAAGTTACAAGTGGCTGGCCTACTGGATTGTAAACATAAGCTGAAGTTAAGCAGTGGACACTGAGCAGTGTTCTTGTCCAAGGTGAACTCGCCCTACTTAGACACTTCTCACTCAACATTTTACAATGAACATAAAACCTTATAACTGCTGTAACCAGAGCTTGATCACTTCCTCAACATTGGGGACATGAATTCACACTTTGCAATATCTTGTCTAAAACATACACAGAAGTAAAGTGTGGAATATAAAAGGCTCTTTATCAGAAGGGTCAAAACAGGGTTCAATGAATGAGAATGTTATGTGTACGGATGTGTTTTATAGTGTGAGTGTTAGCTATTTTTTTTTCTAAATTGAAAAGCCTTCTCGTTAGAAAGCACAGGCAGAGTGAAGTGTGTTAGCGAAGTGTGTTAGCATGTCTTTAAAAGGCCACTCTGTTTCGACAGCACAGCACTTGACTGAGTCACCTTTCAAAATAGAAAGATGACATTTTCTTAAACAAATAAAGAAACAACTATTTTAGACCACTACAATTTTCACCTAGGATAGTCTGTCTGTTGTATGCTTACATTCCCCAGAATCCAAAATTACTGGAGTCATACATAAACAGAAATGTGATTATAAAGAACTTTATACTGGAGATTTTTCCATCAGAGTAAAACAGTAGTACAAACTGAAACAGGTCATACAGTACAATCACATATCACCAGTAATGCATGTGTGATATATTATTATCATTACAAAAAAGCATTGTATATCTGATATGTGCATTTTGAAAGATGTTTCCAGCTGAATAGAATGAGAATGTCATTTATCAATGGAAAAAAAATACCTTTGGTTTAAAAATCTTCATTTTTTTGCTAGAGGAATAAAGTGAATTCTTCTTCAAAATCTATTGGATTTATTATTGCAAAACTAGACTGATATTACAAAGATGTGTCAAAAATGATCCACAAAGACAAATATCGAGCACAGCTGTTATTCTGGCATGCCAAGGGGCAAGACAGTTCCCATTAAATACTAATTATCGAACAGTCGAATAATTATCGAATAATCATCTGACTGCATCTGGGTAGCTATTGGCTAAAAGATTATAGGTGTACATTTATGCCGTCGGTAGGTCCTCAAGCCGAACTCAACCCACGTCCGCCAATTTAAGCATCTTAATCAATGACTCTTAGCTTGTCACTGAGAGGTAATGCGGTAGGCACTCTCCCTGCTTTGGCTTTTTATGTATGCACATGTAGGTGCAGGGAGGTCCTAGAACAGAGCCGAAGATCCAAATGTAAATTGTTCAGCATAAGCAGTCTATCTTTGATATAGTAAACATGACCACAGACAGTGCGACCAGAACAGAACTTTTTATGTAACCAGAGTGTGGATCATTTTTGAATCGCTCTCATATAATGGAGCGAGAGAAAGAAAGGCAATTCTGTCCTCATCCGTAGGAGGAGAAGTTATTAACAAAGAACATTACCGTTTGTGTCTTATTTAAGGTCGTGTGTCGTTGAAACTGATCAGTAAATTACAATATACAATTTTTGAAACAATGCACAACACACAAAATAAGTATTTGCTTATGTTACAGTATTTCATGTCTGATTTTGTACATTTTACCTTTTGTGCCTTATATATATATATATATACACTGTATAAACAGTGCTCAGCAAAAATGAATACATCCCAAAAGATGTGTCCGAAAACCTTGATTTCATATTTTCTATAGTATCCTATACATCAAAACACTCCCACTGTGAGCCATTGATTTTAGTTAATTTGAACAGGAAAAAGGAATCTGCTTAACAAATTCATTCAAGATCATGTTGCAAAAATAAGTACACCCTAAAAGTACACCCGAAATCTTGGGAGAAACGCTAAAATGTAGACCAAAACATTTTTATTAATAAGAAAAAAAACATGGCGGTCACTAAATATTATATGTAGTAGTTTTTGTTGTGGAGTTTATTATGGTTTAGTAAATAATATAATCATCTATTTTGAATTAAACTGAAGATTTTGTTATCTAAGTTGTTTTATTAATCTTGAGTGAAATGCTTGTGTGCTGAATCCCTCACAGTTGTACTATATTGAATATATACATTAAATAAAGAAGAATACTTGAACTATTATATATACTTGAATCATGAGTGCAGTTTTATGTGCAAAACTATGTAAGTAATGAATATAAGTATGGCTTTAATGATAGAAATTCTGAGATGAACAGTTGTCCATGTATGAATTGTCCATGATAAAGTGCAGAGTCCAAATTGAAGTGGGTTACTTGCATGAATGGGTGTGTACTGCTTTGTTTATTGTCCTTGTCTATTGCTGTTCAGTCTGACGGCTTGGGAAAAGAAGCTGTCTTGGAACTGACTGGTTCTGGTCCTGATGCTCCTTTATCTTCTGTCGCTTGGCAGCAGTGAAAACAGGCAGTGACTTGGGTGGGTGGAGTCCTTTAGAATCCTCATGGACTGGTGTAAATGTCTTCGAGGTTTGGCAGTTGAACTCTGGTGATATGCTGGGCAGTCCGTATGACCCGTTCCAGAGCAGTACAGCCTATCAGTATACTCTCTAGGGTGCACGTGTAAAATATAGGTTGTTCTGACCAGGTGAGAGCCTCAGTTATATGGACCCCGAGGAACTAGAAACTGCCACAATTTTGTCACAATTCTGGAAATTGTTTTTTACTGAGTTACTGATTAAAATCTTACTTTTCAAAGGGGTGTACTAATTTATGCTGAGCACTGTAAGTGAATCTTCATAAATTTTTTTTTTTTTTCTGGAAGTACTTTTTGAACATAAAAGTATTAAACCTTCACATTCAGTGATCCTAAACCTTTCTTTTAATCCCTGTACGAGAAAAGGGATTTAAACTAATTTATACAATAATTAATTAATTGTCATATTAATTAATAATTAGATCATTATAACTTGACAATATTGCTAAAACTTTTCCGATGCTGCTTTTTAATTTCCTGCTGAAGACTTCTAAGCAAAATTAAATTCATATACAGACAAAGGGAATAAAAAAAATGTAATAGACAATTGACTGTAAATCAACGGGGACATTGCAAAAAAAAATAGGCTACAACTTCCAATACAGTGTATCTGGTAAAAGAACAAGATCCAATATAATTTCTATTGATTTATCTTGTTAAAACTTAAATAAGAATAAAATGTTTGGAACATAGCGTTGTTCACTTTATTTCATTAACATTTTTAACAAGTACAAAAGAGATTGATTACATGGTATGAAACCAAATTATCATATAACCCCAAATCCAGTCTAGAAGGACATTGGGTTAGAAAAATGTAGAATAACTGGAAATAATAGTAATTGGACTATTTATTTTACAAGGTCTAGTGTTTAGAATGATTGTTGTAATCTATAAGTAACAATAGAGTATTGTTGCAATACTCTATGGCGCAGTACTCCAGCAGTTTTGATGAGAATTTTGATTAACCTGATAACCATTAAATCTATAAATTTCCCATGATAGTAAACCACTGGGTGCTTAGCCATCATACTCGGACTGACTGAATTCTTGTAGCTCCCATCAGTTTGGGTGAGATAGAAATAGAAATGGTGCAGGTCTCAGCTGTAGCATGCAGCAGGGGGGTTTGTCTTCTGGAATGTGTCAACAAACAGGAAGTGTTTTTCCTTATCCGGCCTGAACACTAACAGTGAGTGGAAATTTCCTGGTCCTTCATCATGCTGACAGTGGGTATTTTCTGTATGTGTGTTGTGCGTATTCCCCACAATTAATACAATAATATTTACACATTTTGATATTGAGTAGATTTTCTTCATTTCAAAGCAAAATAATGACAAATACCTTGAAATTATTGCTCTTAAGGTTAGCATCAGTTAGTTATTTACAGTTCTTTACAGTTAGTTAATTATCACAGTATATCATTGGAAACCCCACTGGTATAGAAAAGCAAGCCTGTATGTGAAGGGCTGTTCGCTCGAGGTGCTTTCCCAGAGTTGATTAATATTATTCAGTGCTGCCCTCATACATTAGAGACGCATGAGAGTGGGTGAACACACAACCTGCGTGTAGAAGTAGCATCCTTTCTCACATCAAATTAGCTAGCTTCAGTATAACATTTATACTAGTCAAAATGAATGCAATATGCGATGGTCATAAATTTATATATTTTATTCTAAACTAATGGTAGGGTTGCCAGATGCTCCCTCCCCACTTCCAGGTGTCCTGGTTTTTCATTACTCAGAACTGGCAACCCTAGTTCTGCTATAACTGGCATCTTGAGTCAATTCTGCATAAGTGCTCCACAATGCTGCCATGTTTGTTTACATTATGTAAAACTAGTTATATATATTCAATGACCTCTGGTCTGCCTTCTAATGAATGCTTCTAGTAGTGCACAAGTATGAATAGAGTTAGGTTCGATGCAACACTTTTGTCTACATACACGCATGGCCAAATTCTATACCTAGAATTACAATTACTGTCACATAGTCTTAATACAATAATAAACCCCTTGTGGTCACTCACATCAAATGCACACACACGTCCTTTACCTTTCCTCCATACAGCTACACTCTTCACACTGATAAATATTACAGGCTGAAATTACACACATCTACTACCATATACTTTCTTATTAAGTTACTCAATAAGAAGAGCTTTACTAGCATGGTTTTGCGCTTACGTCATTAGGTTAATTTTCATTAAGATTTCAAGCCCTGTAGTGACAAATGGCACTGTAGGGATTGCAAGAAAGGCTCAAAATGCCCCTGCGCTTTGACCCTAGCTTCTTTACAAGCTGAAATATGACACTGTTGATTAAATACATAAAGTACAGTACAAATGTTTTAAAAACCTGGTTCACAGTTTGTGAAGTCAGTACAGAAATATTTTAGATTTTTTAACATTGTTTTCTATATAAGATTATATAAGATTATGTAACATGGCAAATATCAAACCACGTAATCATATAATAAAATATATGGAAGACTCCTGGGTTTTGTCACAGAAATGGCTCCAGAATAACTGCAGAAATAAGATTCTTTATAAAAAGTACTAGATCATTTAAAGTGAAAAAAGTGAAAGTGATACATTTTGCCACTATGTTTTGCACAAAGCAGCATTGGTCCTCTGCATTTAACCTATCTGTACAGTGAAACACACACATACACACACACAGGTAAAGTGAGTACACGTGCCCCGAGCATAATTTGCTTATAAAACTACGCAAATAGTACAGTGGAACACTGTTAAAGTAAAAAACTTTCAAATTATTGTCTTTCATTAGTTTATGGTTTACCTCATATTGTTTTTTTTTCAGGGAGAAACATTTATTTTGCAGGGTAGCGTGCTAGAATCTTCTTTTTGCAACAAAAAGTGATTTGTTATGTGAAAGTGATCCATTTTTGCCACTATGTTTTGCACACAGCGGAAATTGTCCTCCGCATTTAACCCATCCGTGCAGTGAAACACACAAATACACACACACAGGTGAAGTGACCACACGTGCCCGGAGCGGTGAGCAGCCCTGCACTGCGCCCGGGGAGCAACTGGGGGTTAGGTGCCTTGCCCAAGGGTACTTCAGCCGTGACTTGGCATTACTGGGAATCGAACCGGGGACCCTCCGGTCACAAGGCTGGTTCCTTAACCACAAGCCTACGACTGTAAAGTGGTGCTTTCTATAAAGACATATAAACATGTCCTGATTATTTAATATTTGTTGAAAACATGTTTGGAAATGTAAAATATTTTTGTCATGGCATGGTGGAATGGTGGCGCAGTGGCAAGTGCTGCTGCCACACAATAAGAAGGTCTGGGTTTGATTTCAGTTTGGGCATCCTGGGTCTGTTTTGTGTGAAGTTTGCATGTTCCTTCCTTGCCCATGTGTGTTTCTGCCAGTTGCACCAGTTACCTCCCGCAGTCCAAAGACATACGTTAGGCTAATTTGTGTCTTTTAATTGACTTTAGTGTATGAGAGGTTTTATGAATATTGTTTACTTTGTTTATAATTATGTAATTTAAACAAGGTTACTTTAAAATTACATAAGTCACGGGGAGGAGAAACCACAGCACCCGAAGGAAACCGATATGTACACCATGCAAATTCCACACTGAAAGGACGCAGTGCACCCACCCATGAATTTAACTAGGAGCACGCTTGCTGTGGGGAGAAAGCACGAACCACTGCATCACTGTATCACCCAGTTGATGTAAATAACATTGATTATCTTTTTACGCCTATAAAGGGGTGGGACTTGTGTGATATTCAGTATTAGGCAGAAAAATGACTGTCAGTTCTAATAGTTGATGTGTTGGATTCAGGTGAACTGGGAGGCTCCTCAACATTGAGCAACCTAAAAACCGCAGGAAGTGTTCCCGGTATAGAGTGGTAAGTATCTACAAAATGCAGCCAAAGGAAGGACAATTGGTGTACCAGTTACTGAGTAATAAACTGGTATAGGGAGTGAAATCTAGCCCATTTGATCCAATCCCACACAATACAAACAATTTATCACAGGCTGCTGTGTGTGGGATTGTGTAGCTGCAGACCAGCCAGAGTGCCTGTTGAACCCTATATAGTACTACACCCCTGATGTAGTTTTTCTTTCTTGATCCAAAGATTAAGGGTCAGGGGGAGAGGGTTATTCACAGTCAGACCTCAAATTATAAATAAAATAGAAGCAAAGCACACAGCTTATATGGGGTTTATAACACACCCTCAAGGCGGAAATTAATCATTGATCAAAGAGTGTTCTGAAACAATATCTATTTAGTCCAGCTGAGTGACCTTTTTCCTTACCTGTGATCTAATCACCAGGTGTGACCTTTAACATTAAGGACTTTCCATGGGGCCAGCAAGTCTGAACAGATGTACTAAAACATGTATTGTAAAGTATACTTTATGACTGTAATATTACCAGATTAATAATTTTAATTTACATCAACAATGGAAACACCTGCAGTGGGAACATTGATATCAGAGTTGAACCATGGGGCAATGGAATGGCTGGGCATGGGTGTGTTGTTTACCAGAGATGATTTGGCACCAGGATGCCCTATGGGAAGCTGGCGGAAGCAGTTTAATGCCCTGGCCAATGTTCCTGATGGGAAACCTTTGATCCTGTGGATGTTACTTTCACACATGTTACCTTTGTAAACATTGTTGCAATCAATTATGGCAATGGTATTCCATAATGGCAGTGGCACTTTTCAGCAGGACATTGCTATACACTGTTATACAAGTATAGGATATAGGTATACAAGTATTATTATTTTTTATTTGGAATAGTTTCAGGAATACAAATACATAGGTCAGTGTGAAAACAAGTCTGATCTGGGGGTCCCAATTCACAAATTAAAGGATCTACTTCTTATATATTAGTGCCAGATACCACAGACCACCTGCATAGATCTTGTGGTGATTGTGTATTTAGAGGTCAGAGCAGTTTTGGTGGCTTAAATTGGATTTAAACAACACTAGGCATGTGGTTTTAATGTTCTGTGAATGTGACAAATAAAGACTTTTATTATGCTTTAATCATCTCAGACTCACATCTGAGTAAAGTCTGTAAATAATAAAAAACTGGACTTTAAATAAAGAGCAACAGTGATCATGCAGTGTAAATTCAATTGTATACATAACAATAAAGGTCTTAAAGGAAAGTTGCAAAAGTCTGAGGTTTTACAAGGAATTAGTGGTTGCATAAGTATATTGCCACATAGAAAGAATGATGAATGATGCCCCATGATGATTCATTGTGTTCTTTGGAATTAGCGTGAACAATAGTGTGACAACATGGAATAAAACTCTTGAGTTAAACAGATGTAAACATCAAAGATGTGTATTCTCTACCCTCACACATTCTCATACACTTACTTGCAGTTTTCCCTTGACTCCTGACTTCCTCCCTGCCCTCCTCACGCTAGAAGACCATCAGGTAGGACAAAAGTTATGGCCAAAAAGAGCCAAGAACCCAAGACAAAGGGCAGGCGAGCAGGAAAAAGCAGAACACATGCACATGCACACACAGATCTCTCTCTTTGACTTTAACAGACACATACAAGATCATGTTTTTGTGCATGCATATCTCTTTCTTTTCTCTTTTTCTCTCACAAACACACACAAGACCATGATTTTCCTGCATGCACAGGTACTGAGACAGGTACCAATCTATCATGGTTAACATAAACATGTACACTCATGGGCACAATTGCAAGCCCATGTCCTATCTGTGCATGTTTTCTTGCCCAGGGTCAATTGTTTGGGTAGATACTAATGTGAAACTAAGATGACCTGAACCATCAATATCTCAACACTGATAAAGCGTCACTCTGATGATTTTCGATTGACCTGTACTTTACTCAAATACCAATAGTTAAAAAAGGTCAAACCTAGACTTTGATTCAAGGTAAGACACTGGAAGACAAATTTTTACGCTAATTGCTGATATTCTTGCAATTGTTTTGCAATCAAATGTTTGTATTAAATACTATATTTGCCATTCTAATATATCTAATATTTCTAATATTTTGTTTTGTTATACTTTAAATATTTATTTGAGTTCTTTAAAAGTCTCTTAAAATAAATACTTGTATTTTGTTTATTTCTACAGCATGCACTTTTATAATGAATTGTAATATAGAAATATAAATCTGACATTATTAGACATATTAAGAATCGTATGTATACTATTCTAACTATGCACAGGAATGAGAAAATATGCAAGTCATCTTAAAACAATCATATTAAACAATAACTGTGTGATTACAAGCCTATTCCTTTTTTAAAGCCTATTCCTTAAGTAAAGAGAATCATGCATATTTCACTGAATGATCTTACACCTCATTGTGGAAAATGATGGCGTTAAGAACCTGGCTATGGGTTGATAGGTTGCTCCACCTTTCCAAAATTTTACAAAACACAGAAGTAGCATCTCCTGGGATCACACTCTTAGCGTGGTTTAGAATGTGTGGAGAAGCTTGAGTGTTCTTATGAGCCTGAGAGCAATACAGACTGGAGCTATGCTACTCGTTGGGTCACCCTTGACAATAAGGTTGACAAGGAGGTTCCAGACAAACAGCACAGGTTCTCAAACAAGTTCACTTATGAAGACAGGAACTGTTAAATACAGCATGGTTCATCATTTTTCACAATGTGTATGCTGGGTTCAGCTTAGATCAATGCCAATTCGACAGCAGTGATGATCAGATACTGGGATGCGCCATCCGTCTTCATCCCTCAAAGCAATAAACAGTACAAAGCATAAGAATGCCATACTGGTTTGGACATCGCCCAGGATTCTTACCCACTGTGAGAAACAGGGTAAGTATCGAGAAGTTTATTACTGGCTCATCATCATCAACATAATTATCTTTAAAGGATTTATTGCTCAACATAGCAAGAAAATGAGATGAAGAGGAGGACAAGATAAGCTTAATCTTGATCATATTTATTTGATATAAACACTAGGAAATAATATACAGGGAAGTTTAAGAAGTTTAAGAAAGTTTAGGGCGGTTAAGAATAATAATATGTAATTGTATAGAATTTAAAGAAAGACCTTTAAACTTTATTTTCTATTGAGATTTTATATTTTTATTACTATTGTTTAACAGAAACCTTTTCTACCAGTACTCATTTGCAGATTGTTGGGCGTGGACTTTTTTTAGCCCACAGTTTTTCAGAATATGAACTCATGTCACTAAATGCTAAAAAATATTATGTCATATAATAGTGACTTAATAATGTACAGCATTAGATCAGTGAATAAGGAAATGTTTAGATTATAACCAATTATGTGAATATTAGTATATATTTATACTTGAAATAATTTTCGACTTTCAAACAAGATGTATTGTAGCCAAAGATTTATATTCATTTATTTTCTATAGCTAATTTATACTAATTTTAGGGTCACTGGGAAGCCGGTGCCCACCTGGCAACTCTGGGCATGAGAACGATTAAGATGTATATTAAATATTTGTGAATATTATTTTGCTGAAACTATAAAATGATTGTAAGAGATATATATAAGGCGTCGACTGAAGTGCATGCAAACAAAGCATCTAACAAAGCGTTCAAATACTAGTTATGACAGGTAAAGTTCACTCACCTGTTTCATGAGACTTCCTCAGCATCTGTTAAAAAAAAACAAAGAAAGGAAGCAGGATATTTAAAATTAATTACACGAGTACAGTGGATGAGTTAAATACAAGCATGTTAGGGAACTTACTACAATGATGACAAATATATGTTTTATACTGTTGTACTTTTTGTTACTGAAAGAAAGTTATACATTTTTGCCATTATGTTTTGCACACAGCGGAATTGGTCCTCCGCAATTAACCCATCAGTGCAGTGAAACACACACACAGACACACACAGGTGAAGTGAGCACACGTGCCCGGAGCAGTGAGCATCCAGCACAGGATAAGCAACTGGGGGTTAGGTGCCTTGCCCAAGGGCACTTCAGCCATGATTTGTTGATACTTGGAATCGAACCAGGGACCTTCTGGTCACAGGGCTGGTTCCTTAACCACAAGCCTATGAATGCCCTATGTTCTTCATATTACTCCGATACACAATCGGAGTCTAAACAGAACATACACACACACACACACACACCCACACCCAGTCCCTGTTTAAAAAACAAATACTACCTTATACAGCACAATGCCACTTTTATAAATTACAGTGTCTCCCACCACACGCATCCCCTGTACTTGTTACCGTTTTGCACGGCGTGTATTTATTGTTCTGTATTGTTTGTATTTATTGTTCTGTATTGTTCATATTTATTGTTCTGTATTGTCCTGTATTTATTATTCTGTATTGTTTGTATTTATTGTTCTGTATTGTCCTGTATTTATTGGTAGTACTGTCTAGTGCACTTTAATGTTGTGTGTTGTGTGTAGCAGCTTGGTCTGGAGGAACGTTTCACTATGTGCTGTAACACTGTATATGGCTGAAATGACAATAAAACTACTTTAGACGTGAGACTTGAGACAAGAAGCGTTTTTAGAATGATGCCTGTGTACTTAATGGAGTATAATAATGCCAGATTATGAGTCATCGTTGCAAATAATATGGTTCTCATAATTCCTCTTTGTAATAGAATAATATAATCACTGGGACATTTTTTTATTGGAAAGTCAGTTTTTAGAAAATTGATTTTTCAGGAGATTCAGTGCGTTAGAGAGAACGATTTGTATCAGAACAGCTGCTACAAACCCCCTTGCATCATTTATTGCAGGCGTTCTAGAAGCTTTTATGAGTTGTGTTTAAAGGCAAGAGGAGAATGGCTGTCATGGGCAGCATGAAGGTCTCAGAGGGTTTTAAGAGAAGTTTGAGTGTGTGGGTGTGATATATTAGTAAAGGGAATCATTTATAAAACATGGAGGTGGACAGGAATAAAACACGATGCTGTTCTTCAACACCAAACCTAAATGAGGGTTTTAAATGCACTGCAAATACATGTAATATTTAAAAAGAAGGGGAAGAAAAAGACACATAACAGCTAGACTGCAGGCTTGCTGGAGGGCATGGTAGTAGATGACAGAAAGAGAAGCAATTTCACACTATTATGTAAGGAATTGCTGTATTTTCTTAATATAATTTACACTGAATGATCACAGGATAAGGAACACCCAGTATGTGGCATATGCTCACTGATTAAGTGCCCCAGTTAGTTGTTACATCACAATTGCCTCTTATATACAGGGGTTAGGCAATGAAACTGAAACACATATCATTTTAGTGGGGGAGGTTTCATGGCTAAATTGGACAAGCCTGGTGGCCAATCTTCATTAATTGCACATTGCACCA